>JARGCV010000408.1:932500-1115000 GCA_034064705.1 Bothrops alternatus | reverse complement strand
TTGTGTTCTCCCATTGCAGACCATGCCGTTGGGTTTGGTGGGAAGTATGGTGTGCAGAAGGACCGCCAAGACAAGTCTGCCCTTGGATGGGTCCACAAGGAGGAGGTCAAGCCTCACGAATCCCAGACAGGTCTGTAGAAAATATGGATGGGTTAAAGCTGTGGCCTGGTGGTCCTTTAGTTTGGCTGACCCATGTATTGCTTGGGGCCAGTATGTGCATTGAGTAGTTTTTCTTCCTCATTGTTCTGCTACATGAGGAGCTTCTCAGATTGTGAACATGAACTCCACCCCCTGCTCAAGAAAAGGAATAGAAAGTTAAGGGTCTCAGGATGATGATGGTTGTCCAGACTCCGCTTGGAAGCTTCCAGAGAAGGAAGTCCTTCTGTCTTTGGATCTCAGACTAGGAGTGGCAAGACCATTCGTTCCCTGTCAAAAACAGGGAGACGGCTTTGGTTGAGAGCTAACGACCAGCCCAAGTCACAAAGAAAGACTTAGAAAGCTTTAGAACCTATTCATCTTGCAATATATTGGCTCCAATAGAAGAGAATATTTGTAGCTCAGGGTGGAGCTGTGGGGTCCTTGGTGCTCTCTGAGCTTGGTTGTGCTCTTGCAGACATTTCATGACTCAACTAGGTAACTTCATCAGTGGTGTGTTCTCATCATTACCATTGATGATGTTGCCTAGTTGGGTCATGAAACATCTGCAAGCAAAACAACCATGCTCAGAGACCACCAAGGACTCCACAGTCCTCCTCCTCCTCTTCCTCCTCCTCCTCCATTCCTCCTCATTTTCCTCCCTTCTTCCTTTTCATGTTCTCCTCCTCCTCCTCCTCCTCTTCCTCCTCCTCCTCCTTCTCCTCCTCCTCCATTCCTTCTCATTTTCCTCCCTTCTTCCTTTTCCTGTTCTCCTCCTCTTTCTCCTCCTCTCCTTCATCTCTTCCTTTCTTCCTTTTCCTGTTCTCCTCCTCTTCCTCCTCCTGCACTCCTCAGAACCCCTCCCTTCTAGCCCTGATGAGGTTACCTGATCGGGTCATGAAATAACTGCAAGAATACAACCAAGCACAGAGAGCACCAAGGACTCCACCATGCCCTGGTTATGTGCCCGCAGCCAGGTCACACAACCAGGTCAACTGAAGATTTAGTGATTGGACTCGCACAGTAAGCTAAGTTTGGTGATCTTGGTTAGCCTTTGCACTTGTGAGTGGCTTACTGGGTTGTGCCAAGCCAGGCAATCTGTTGGCTTTGTGATTCTGTCTATCAATCAAATTCAGAAAATGTCTTAATTTGTTTTGTATTCTCTCTTTGGGAGCTGCAAGTCCATTCGTTTCATCTCTGATAATCTCTTGAGTCTCTTTGTCTTTCTGAAAAATGTTTTCTCTTCTCGTTACAGACCACGCTGTTGGATTTGGTGGGAAGTACGGCGTGCAGAAGGACCGTCAAGACAAGTCTGCCCTGGGTTGGTCCCACAAGGAGGAGGTCAAGCCTCATGAATCCCAGACAGGTCTGGAAGCTGCAAGTCCACCTTGGTTCATCTCAATTAGCCTCTCTTGGCTTTCTGAAAAATGTTGTGTTCTCCCATTGCAGACCATGCCGTTGGGTTTGGTGGGAAGTATGGCGTGCAGAAGGACCGTCAAGACAAGTCTGCCCTGGGTTGGGCCCACAAGGAGGAAGTGAAGCCCCACGAATCCCAGACAGGTCTGTGGAAGGAAGAGGAGCTGGGTAATCTCTTAGAAGAGCATAAATATACAACATAGGAACCATGTTCTGAAATCTTTTAGCTCAGGACTTCAAGGCCCAGATCCTCTTTTGCAAGTTCAAGCTTCCAAGTTCTTCTCCAGAACTTTGAGGCTCCAGAAGCTGAAGGAGATTGCTTCCATACAGGGGACAACTAAGAAGAGCAGATAGACTCCATGTTTGGTACCCTTCTTTGTTATTTTCAAAGGTCCTGTTCTCTTCATTTTTCTTTGGGGTATGGTTATGTATATTTGAGGGGCTGCCAGAAAGAACAAGGGTCCAACCTATTCTCCAAAGCACTTGAGGGCAGGACAAGAAGCAACCGATGGAAACTAATCAAGGAGAGAAGCAACCTGGAACCAAGGAGAAACTTCCTGACAGTGAGGACAATTAACCAATGGAATGGCTTGCTTCCAGATGTTGAGGGTGCTCCATCACTGGAGGTTTTCAAGAAGAGACTGGACAACCATTTGACCAGAATGGTATATGGTCTCCTGCTTGTGAAGAGAGTTGGACGAGAATAACTCTGTTATTCTGTTAGTTGCATCTACTATAGAGAGGCAGGTGGCATCTGCAGAACTCCACCAGAACACCAATTCTAGCCACCTTAGTTGAATCTCTGCTTCTCTGGAATCTAGCCTGGGCTGGACATCAAGGAGACAGTCAAGCCCAAGAGTCCTAGGTGGGACTAGGGAAGGAGATGGGATGTATTATGAAATCTGCAGTCTAGTTTTAAGTGTGCTAAGTGATCCCGGTATGTCCACATGCAGAAGAAGTTCATACTTCTTAGGTGGTTACCAGTGTTTCAATCACCAGCTTCATCTGTGCCAACTCTTCCAACATCTCTGGAGGTTCTCAATCATTCAGGTCATAGTTGCCCCAAAGGTGCTTTTTCCAAAAGGCAGCTGGACTTCCTTGGTTTTTTTCTTTGAAAATGTTTCTTTTCTCCTCCAAGAAGCCTCTTCAATTCTCCTTAGTTCTGAAGAACTGAAGAAGCTTCTTGGGTGAGAAGCGGAAAATTTTCAAATTAAAAAAAAAATCAAGGAAAAGCACCTTTGGGAACAACTCTTTCAATGTAATGTCAAGCCCCTCAGGGTAGACATCTGCACGGGCAACTGATAAGAAAGGACTTTAAGCTCAGACTTCTGGGTTCAACTCATGCTTCCACCTTCTCTAAAAAAAAAGTTGGCTATTTTCTCTATTGCAGACTATTCCCAGGGTTTTGGAGGCCGTTATGGGGTGCAGAAAGACAGAGTGGACAAGGTAAATGGAGGTTGAACCTGGGGTGGGCTGAGCTAGGTCTGGATGGTTGGAAGAAGCTGCTCAGGAGGACATTGGCCCCTTTCCAACTCTCTATCATCAGTGCTTCCCCTAATTCTAGCCCCATTGCTTGATTTTATTCCCATGATATCTTCAGGAGAAGCTTTGCCAATCTTTTCCCCTATATGTTGGACTACATATCCCATTCATTAGAGCCAGGGTGTCCATAGCTTCCTCCTTATGCTACCCAGGGGTACACAGGGAAGTAAAAAATGTCAAGATATTGTCCACTTCTGCACGATGGGAGCCCCCACTGCTTGTTATATCTGCATCTTGCATGGGGGTCCCTATAAAATGGGAGCTGGGGATCTGTGTGTCTGTGCATGAGATCCATGTTGCCTTTTTTGACCCTCTGCAGATCCTATTGTTACTGCATCCTTAAAGCGGCGCCATTAAGCGGCCTTCCAGCCATTTCCAACCTGACCTAGAAAGAGAAAAATCTGTTTGATGTGACTTACAGATTCTTCAGGGGGAGGATAAATCAGGAATGGGCGTAATAAATCTAGATTGGTTTGCCAACCTCAACAGCTTGAAGATTTGTGGGCTTTAACTTCAGTGCTAGAAGAGAGTGGGAGAACCACGGAGGATGTTCCCTAGAGGGGTCATGAAAACATCTGCAAGAAAACAACCAAGCTCAGAGAGCATCAAGGACCCCACAGTCCTCCTCCTCTCCCCCTTCTTCTTCTTCTTCTTCTTCTTCTTCTTCTTCTTCTTCTTCTTCTTCTTCTTCTTCTTCTTCTTCTTCTTCTTCTTCTTCTTCTTCTTCTTCTTCTTCTTCTTCTTCTTCTTCTTCTTCTTCTTCTTCTTCTTCTTTCTCCTCCTCCTCCTCCTCCTCCTCCTCCTCCTTCTTTGTCCTCCTCCTCCTCCTCTCTGCAAACCCCTTCCCTTTTAGCACTGATGATGTTCCCTAGATGGGTCATGAAACATTTGCAAGAAAACCACCAACCACCACGGTCCTCCTCCTCCTTCCCCTCCCCCACCTCCTCCTCTCCACAACCCCCTCCCTTCTAGCACTGATCATGTTCCCTAGTTGGGTAATGAAACGTCTACAAGGAAACCATCAATCTCAGGCAGCACCATCCCTGGGCTACAAATATTCTCTTTTTATCGGTTTCCCCTGACTTCTCTTGCAGAGCGCTGCCGGTTTTGGTGAAATGGAAGCTCCCCTTTCCTCATATCAGAAGACAAAACCTGTAGAGGCTGGTAAGTTTACCCATCAGCACCTGGGAAGAAGGGGCAGATCTCACACAGAGCGAGAAAATGGCCCTTTCTCATCCCTGGAAAGACGTCCGTGGATGCTGAATGTGGAATCAAACGCAGGACCCAATGCAAACAATCCAAGTTTCCCGTAGCTTTGAGTAAACAGCAGGTGCTGGTGAGACTCCCTTCAAAGAGGGAGAGCCCCCCCCCCGACAAAGAGGTGCACTCCCATTGATACATCTCAGAAAGATGGGAGAGATTATTGCGTAATCAACAGATGACATAAACACGCACATTCATAGCTGAGGATCTCAAGTTACTATAGGGAGGAACTCAGGTTACTTCCTGCACCTGTTTTCCTTCAGAAACAAAAAGGGAAGAGTAAAGCAATCAAACAGAGAGAAAAGCATCTCCCATAAATCAAGAGGAATGCCAGACATCAAAATAATAATAAAAAAACCCACCATTTTCTGTTGCAAATCTATGGGATTGTTCCGATAAGATAATATTTCTGTGGCCGTATATCTCCTTGATTTAATCAATTGCAACTCTTCTAAGACCCAATTTGTCCCCCATGAAAAACGCTCCATGGCTAGGATGATGGCTATACAACCCTCCAGGATGTGGTCTTGAGATTCACAGATTCCAAGCAGTTTGGAAGATATGAGCAAGTGTTGGCTGGCGTTGACCTCACAGGGGGTAATCCCAAGGGGAACCCATTTGACCTACACAAAGGAGGAGGCCCTTTCAGATGGTTTTGTCAGCGTGAAGGATGCCCCCCCTTCATTTGAAGATTCAAGGCAGGGGTGTCCAACTACGGTCACTTTAAGACTGGTGGACTTCAACTCTCAAAATCCCCCAGCCAGATTTGTGGACTTCAATTCCCAGATTTCCCCAGCCAGACAAGCTGGCTGTGGAATTCTGGAAGTTGAAGTCCACAGGTCTTAAAGTTGCCAAGGTTGCACAGCCCTGGTTTGAGGAGAGACTGGATGTTTCATAACACTCTTCTGAAGACCAATCATTCAGAGGACCTACACAATTCCACCAGGGACAATTTCTGCGTTTCCTTTTGATTGGAGATGGAGGAAGCTTCTTCTCATTGACCTTCTCATTGGAAACAGCTTCTGCTGGGATGGGTAACTTGAGGCAACGTTTTGAAAACATGGCCAAGACTGCAGAGGAAGAGAACAAGAAGAGGGCAGAAGAGGAACGAGCGCGTCGCCAGGCCCAGGAACTTCAGGAAGCCCAAGAGAAGTCAAAGGTGAGAGTCTTGACAAGACATGTTCTCCATCAGTCATCTCAAGCTGACCTCTGGGGTTAAGTCCTTCTTGGCTTAGGATTGTTGCTAAGTGCTACCACAACTTCACAGAAGTGAAGCTGATTTTCATGTATGTGGGGCCAGTTAGCCTTGTGTTTTCACCATCACTCCATGAGTAGACTACAGGTAGTCCTCAATCAAGCCCAAAATTTCTGTTGCTAAACAAGACAGTTGTTAAGTGAGTTTTGCCCCATTTTATGACCTTATTTGCCACACTGGTTAAGTCAGGGGTATCAAACTCGCAATGTCACGTGATGTGTCGTGACGTATCGCGACTTCTTTTGCCATTGCTGGGGTGGGTGCGGTTTCGCTGGCAGTTTGACACCCCTGGGTTAAGGGAATCACCACAGTTGTTGTTAGTAATACGGTTGTGAAGTGAATCTGGCTTCCACATTGACTTTGTTGGTCAGACGGTCACAAAAGGGAATCACATAACCCTGGGACACCACAACCACCATAAATAGGAGTCAGTTGCCAAGTGACTGAATTTTGATCATGTGAACATGGGGATGCTGCAGTGGTTGTAAGTGTGAAAAATGGTCATTTTCTCCCATGCTGTTGTAACTTCAAACAGTCATGAAATGAATTGTTGCAAGTGGAGGGCCACCCATACTCTTAAAGCTGTCTAAGGGAGTAGATGAGGCCAACAAATTCCAGAAGACTGTAGTGATCTCTACCCTGAAGGACCTTTTCAGAGACTTTCCCCTCTTCGTGAGAATGGAAAAACAGACACATTGACCTACAACCAGCCTACGGACCCCTCAGAATCCATATCAACCACATAGCTAACCCGAGACAGCACCAACCCTCAACCATCCCGCGCAATCCCCCACTCCCACCAGCAGTTCACTTCCCAGTGACCCTGACATGATGTAACCTCCCCTTCACAAGACCCATCACAAGCCTCTCACTGATGACTCACACCTGACCCATCACAAGACCCATCACTCCACACACCCACACCTGAAGCCCTCATAAATAGAAGAGCATTGACACTGACATCCCCTATTGAAGATGTTACCCAGCCTGGTAACGAAATGTTTGGAAACCAACCCACAAGCTCGGAGAACAAACCTTCACCCTCATCCTACACCTGAGCTACAGATATTTGCCACTATTGCAAATGGAAATGTTTATTTGGGAAGACATGGGCCCTCAGTAGTCTCTATATTGTCAATTTCTTCTGCTATGGAGGAAAATGAAAGGAAGACTGGCTTGCAGGGCCAAACTGCTGATTGTCCTTTGTCCTTTAAGGGAATGAAGAGGAGTGAAGAGCAAGTTCAGAGCCCTCTGTCGGTGCCTAGACAGATGCACAGAAAGGGCAACCTGCCCCCTCTGCCTCCCGAACACCAGGTAGGGAAGATGGAGAGTGTAATGTCTGAATGTGAATTCACAACATTGCTGCTATCAAGGGAAACATGCTTACAAAGTTCTTGGTTTCCAGTAGCTTCTGTGCATCGGAGGGGTCCTTGATGTTCTCTGAGCTTGGCTGCTTCCTTGCAGACATTTTATTACCCAACCAGGCAACATCATCAAGGCTAGAAGAATTGAAGGCTCCTAAGCATAGAAGATGTTACCTAGTTGGGTCATGAAAGGTCTGCAAGAAAACTGCCAAGCTCAGAGAACACCAAGGACCTCTCAGTTGTGGTTGTAAGTCATACAGTGTCATATAGTGTGCACTTTTGCTGTCTGGAATTATGAACAAAAAATTGTCCTGGTGGGCCCATCTAGTCAAATTCTGGTTCCTTCAGAAAGAGTGGACTTGATGTGAAGTGAATTTGTTGAGGGACATGGTTCTTCTTTTTCTAGGAAGAAGAAGAAGAAGAGGATAATCCTCCAGTTCTTCCTCCACGGGGCCTGGACTTGCAAGGTGGCACCAGAGAACCTCCTGTCCCACCTTCTGGCCAGGACCAGGACCAGGACCAGGAGCAGCCCATCTATACGGAAAGCATCGAAGATGGTGGTGATTACGAGGAGGTGATTGAAAATCTGGACCATCCAGAACCTCCTCCCTTCGTTGATGACGAAGGAGGGGATTATGAGGAAATGCCAGATTACAAGGAAGTCTCCAATGATGACAGTGCTGAAGTGGACCAGGAATATGAGGATCTCTGCAGTGGTCATCCTGGAGGAATGACTTCTTCAGGTAAGAGGAAGAGGGCAAGCTGGTTGAAGAGGGTGAACTTTACCTTCACCCTGGAGACTCAAGTCTTGATGTAAATTTGTAGTATGTCCTGGTTGTTGGTTTATGAAAACTGGGCTAGAGAAGGTCAGTTCAGAACATAGGGTATGTTATGAGTTCCCTCTCTTAAGAAGGTCCATCTAGTGGGACCAAGAAGAGGGACCTTCTCTGTGTGGTGCCTGATCTTCAACTCTGTTTTCAAGTTAACTGTGCTGGGTAAGAATCAGGATAATTCACACGATGGTGATAATAAGATACTCCATCTCCACACATTTCTTTTTCAGCTGTTGAAGAGCATATATATGATGTGAGTGAAGGAAGCCTATCTGCCCTGGCCCTTTATGACTATCAAGGAGGTAGGTCAATTCTTCTGGATAATGGGGACTGGGAAGCGCACAGAGGTAGCTATGATGGGTGAGGAATAACAGAGTTGAAAGGGACCTTGGAGATCTTCTAGTCCAACCCCCTGCTTCAGCGGGAGACCCTATACCATTTCAGACAAGTGGTTGTCCAGTCTCTTCTTAAGAACCACCAGAGTTGGAGTACTCACAACGTCTGGAGGCAAACCATTCCACTGATTAATTGTTATGTCAGGAAAATGCTTACCCTTGGCCTGAACAAGTGCTGCCTGCTAGTTAAGACCCTCTCCATTTTTTTCCAGAGGGGGATGATGAGATTTCCTTTGACCCTGGAGATACCATCACATCCATCGAACGGGTAGACGAGGGCTGGTGGCGTGGATCTTGCGGGGGTAGAGTTGGCCTATTCCCCGCTAACTATGTGAAGCTCCTTTCGTGAAGATCTGCCCAATGGTGGAAGCACCCATCCCCTGCTTCTCCAGCGCCCTTGTCTTACTTGCTGTGCGGCACAACCAGGCCACAACCCTCTCCTGAGGTAGGGGAAGTGGAGAAGACCTGCCTCCTCCTGCATGGAACAGTCAGATGCGTTTTCCTTCCAAGAGCGATTGTACATCTCCAGGATCTGTCCTCCTCTTCTTCTCGTCATGCGGTGTTCTCTTCAATCTTTGGAACTGGATCCCCACAACCTTCCCATGCCCCATCTTTCTGGGGCTCCCAATTCCATCTTGGCTAAACCTCTCATGGACCAAGAGAAAACCTGTGAGATCTCTTGTTTTCTTATCCTCATGGCTTGCACGCCAGCCACTGGAAAACAGAGGAAGTATATTAAACCATAAGCAACATGAAACATATTTTAATCCATCGGTGTTTAATTTCCAAGTTACCTTTCGATGCACGAAATAGCATCAAATCAGCATATTTGTAGCTACAAAATACAGTGGTGTCTGGTGCTTTTTCTGGTGAAATCAATCAAAGCTTTGTCATTGGAGATCCCAGGCAGGACAGCCTTCCTGCATTATGTCCCAAAAATGCTTTTTCAAAAGGCAACTGGACTTTCTTCAGGGTTTTCCTTTTGAAAATGTCCAAGAAGCTTTTTCAGTTTTAAGATGAGAAGCAAAAGATTAAGGAAAAAAGCCAAGAGAGTCCAGCTGCTTTTTGGAAAAACACCTTTGGGACAACCATATTTATTTATTTATTTATTTATTTATTTATTTATTTATTTATTTATTTATTTATTTATTTATTTATTTATTTATTTATTTATTTATTTATTTATTTATTTATTTATTTATTTATTTATTTATTTACTTATTTATTTATTTATCAAATTTCTATACCGCCCCTCTCCCGAAGGACTCAGGGCGGTGTACATATAAATATACATATATTTATATGTACACATATACACTTATTATATAATTATATAAATATACTTATGTATATTTATATGTACACATATAAATATACATAATTTAAAATAATTAAAAGTGAATTACATAATTTTGGCCGTAAAATCCCCATTTAAAACCCAACACTTACAAATCTTAAAAATTTACTCAATCAATCCCCCTAGAACATTCTAACCCTACCGGAACCGGAGCTTCTATGCCAGGCCAGCCTGTCGAAAAAGTAATGTTTTTAGTTCCCGACGGAAGGTGCGTAAATCTGTCATTGTACGGAGTTCCGATGGGAACTCGTTCCATAGCGTGGGAGCTCCCACGGAGAAGGCTCTCTCCCTGGGGGCCACCAGTCTGCATTGTCTGGCCAACGGCTCCCTGAGGAGGCCCTCTCTGTGGGAGCGTACTGGACGGTGGGAGGTATTTGCTGGCAGTAGGCGGTCCTGTAAGTATCCGGGTCCGATGCCATGGAGCACTTTAAAGGTGGTCACTAACACCTTGAACCGCACCCGAAAGACCACCGGCAACCAGTGCAGCTCGCGCAGGAGCGGTGTTACATGGGAGCGCCACGACGCTCCCGTCACTACCTGCGCGGCCACATTCTGGGCCAGTTGGAGCTTCCGGGTGCACCTCAAAGGGAGCCCCATGTAGAGAGTATTACAGTAGTCCAGCCTGGAGGTAACGAGGGTATGAGTGACTGTGCATAGCGAGTCCCGGTCTAGGATGGGATGCAACTGGCGCACCAGGCGAACCTGGTAGAACATCCTCCCAGCCACGGCCATCAGATGGTCCTCTAAGGACAGCCATGAGTCCAGGAGGACTCCCAGATTGCGACCTGGATGATTGAGAATCTCCATAGACATCTTCCCCCAGTATCCATCCATCCATCTGTCCATCCATCCATCTATCCATCCATCCATCTGTCCATCCATCCATCTATCCATCCATCCATCTGTCCATCCATCCATCCATCTGCCCACCCACCCACCCATCCATCCATCTGTCCACCTGCCTACCCGCCCATCCATCCATCCATCCATCCATCCAACCGTCCGTCCATCCGTCCGTCCGTCCGCCCGCCCGCCCGCCCATCCATCCATCCATCCATCCATGATTCCATCCATCCTTCCTTCCTTCCATCCATCCATCCATCCATCCATCCATCCATCCATCCATCCATCCATCCATCCATCCATCCATCCATCCAGCAGAGAGGGTTAGGAAATTTTTCCTTCATTGCTCTCCAGGTGGTGCATCTTCCTTCTCCTGAATGCTCAGAAGTTTTTGTAGGGCCCCTTTGACCTCCTTGTTTCGGAGGCTGTAGATTAGGGGGTTCAGCATGGGGGTGACGATGCAATAGAGGGTGGAGACCAGGATGTCAATTACTGTTCCTGCTGCTCTTTATTTAGATTTATTTAGATTTGCAACAAAATCTCATTTTAATGTATGCTGATTAGTGTATATTTAAAGTGGCAATAAAATTATTCTACTCTACTCTACTCTACTCTACTCTACTCTACTCTACTCTACTCTACTCTACTCTACTCTACTCTACTCTACTCTACTCTACTCTACTCTACTCTACTCTATTCTATTCTATTCTATTCCATTCCATATTTTCTATTCTATTCCATTCCGTTCCATATTTTCTATTCTATTCTATTCTATTCTATTCTATTCTATTCTATTCTATTCTATTCTATTCTATTCTATTCTATTCTATTCTATTCTATTCTATTCTATTCTATTCTATTCTATTCTATTCTGCAAGAGTCTTTAGGAGTGTTAGAGAATGCAGATGACCTCAGGAAATCATCTAACCACATTTCCATGGAACAGAGGAACTGAAGTGGCAAAGAAATAACGGTGGAGATGTCTACCTCTACTGCTCCATTGTAGACCCAAAAGCTTTGCTGTGCTCTCTCTCCTACAAGGGTTTCCCTATCTGGGACCCCCCAAAGTTGGTGTTGAATACCAATAATTCCCAGCCATGCAGGCCTAGACGTTATGGGAACTAAAATCCAAAACATGTGGAAGGTAGATTCATCCCATGTCTTGGATGTTCTGGATTTAGGAAAAGCAGAAGATCCTTAGTTCACCCCTGAGAGTCCCTCCTTCTGGGGGAGGAGGCAGTCCTGAGTTCGAGCTTTCCACCCTTTGCCCTGCACTCCATCCTTCCAGGGAGGAACCCCCAGGGTGCAACTTCTTCACTTTTCTGTTTGTGGTGCATGTATGAATCTCCAGGGAGAGTCAGATGCCGTAGATATCGTCTCTCTGCTTTAGCCAGCATTGGCTCCCAGGGTGACGCAGGCAAGATTTGGGGCATCTGATACCTCAAAGAGGCTCGGAGGAAGAAGCAGAGACCCCCTCAGGGCAGAAGAGGAGAACTTCCAAATCCCCCCCCCTTTTGTTCTGTAGCTCCTTTGGGTCCCACAGACGGCCACGGAGAGAGTTTTTCTGTCTCCACTTCCAAAAGTTGCAGCAGCAGCAGAAGGGAAAGCAGCAGCTCCATCCTGGAGGCTTTTACAAGGTGAGGAGACCCCAAAGAAAGATGAGAGAGAAGGACCTCACAACTGGCCAAGCTCCCTTTGGCAGCAGGGGGTGGGGTGGTGGGTGGTGGGACGGTGGAGGAGATATTTACTATGCACCCCTTTTTAAACCAGCCCTTTTGTCGCTCTGTAAGGTACATAAATTGCCTCTGATTCAGGCCCCTCAATTCAGTCTCATTCTTTCCTGGTGCCTGAGAGGAAAAAAATATCTAAAATGAGGTGTTGGTGGTGAGGAGACAGGGGAGGACCTGGACCTTCTCCCTGGAGACCCCCTGACCCTAAAGCTGGGAA
Source organism: Bothrops alternatus (assembly GCA_034064705.1). Taxonomy (NCBI): domain Eukaryota; kingdom Metazoa; phylum Chordata; class Lepidosauria; order Squamata; family Viperidae; genus Bothrops; species Bothrops alternatus. Next base: position 1,102,650 of record JARGCV010000408.1, on the reverse strand, counting down.
TGGTGGAAATGGACTTCTTGGTGTCCAAGTCCAATATTTTGGGGTGGGATTCTTGGATCACCTACTGAGTACCAAGCTCCCCATGCCTCTTAATCTCCCCTTTAAACACACACACACACACACACACACAGAGAGAGACACAAATATACGCACATACACCAGGGAAAACGCCTTTCTAGATGTGTTTGAGAAAGAAGTTGCCTGTGATGGAAAGGAATTTGGGAAGACCCCAGCAGGGGTGGGAAAGCAACGGACCTTTTTGGGGTGAGGAGAGAGAGGAAGACAAATTCCAGAGGAGGATTTGCTGGTCAGGAGAAGAAGCTGAGGACGGTCCTGGAATCCTCCTGAGGACCAACAGGAGGCGGTCATGGATCAAAGCAGGAACCCCAGGAGCACCTGGAGGTCCATCAGAAGGAGGGTCGGGGCTGCCTGGGCGAGTTTCAAGGGAGGTTCGGGGGGGGGCAGAATAAATTCAAGGAGGACCGTCTCTTCCTGGCTGCGGCTTCACACAACCCCCTTAGCAAGAAACAGGGGGGGGGAATCTGTATCTATCATTGGGGAAGTGGCAGAAACTCTCCCGGCTGTGCAATGTTGCACAGGAAGGGCATTTGTGTGCAAACACCACGATTGTGTTGTGTGAGTTCAGAGAGTGACATGAGTGGACTTGGTGAAATGGTTGTGTGGAAGCAGCCACTCCAGGTTCAACCAGGAGCCGTCCTTTGTCCTCACTCTGGAGTTCTTCTTGCGGCCCTTAATGCACGAAGGAAAAGACCCCCCCCCATACCATCAGCAATAGGGATCACCCCCCCCCACACACACAGACTGTGCGTGTGATCAGAGGCAGCTTGTACCTTCACACCATGCACAAGATCATAATGCCTGATGTGTTTATCTTTTGCTCACGCCCTCCCAAATGCAGGGACCACCCAAATCTCCATTTGTGGCTGCAGGGAAATTTGCACGGTGATTAGGATCCTCTCTCTCCTTACGATCCCCAGGGTTGCATCTGCTCCTTTTGATCAGCTGCACAAAGTTCTCTTGATCTTTTCCTTGCATCACCTTCTTTATTTTTTTTAATAAATATTTTATTCATTTTCTAGTTTTACAGTCAAATACTTAACAGACAACCTATTGTCTGGGTCCATTTGTCAGTGGTATATATTAGCTTCTTCAGTCTAGATTCAATATTCCACCATCAAATGTTTTCTCTCTTCTTCCAGCAGTCCCTGTTTTCCCACACTAGGCAAATACAATTCTTATTGTTATTAATGAATATACAACTGAATGTCAATTTCTTTTGTTACATTTTTCTCATAATAGCAATGTCAGATTTAGATAACTTTTCCAACCAAAACATATCTTAATTGCATTTGCACTTAATATCCATATGTTCAATCAGTATCCTGTTTTCGCTTTTTTTAAAAAAAAAGGCCTGCATCACATTTTTTTTGAAAAAGTTTTATTAATTTTATAATCATAAACAAAAAAGAAAAACAAATGGAATACCACTCAACTTAATACAATCTTTTACAACTTTCTCTCATAAAAAGCAAAGCGTACATTCTTTTAAAATACTTAATATAACTATGGGTGTTGCTCGGCAGCACCCCCTTCACCACATCCCCCTCTTTCTTCCTCCCTACCTACTACAATCCCCCCACCCTCTCTCTCCCTCCCTCACTCTCCACCCTCCTCTCCTACCTGCCTACTTCCCTTCACCTTCACTCCTCAATCTACCCCCTCCAGATGTGGTCCAGAGGTACTGTCCGAGCAACCCCTCTTATATCTATTAAATATATCGTTCTTATATATTACCAATATTGCAGTTGAGTAGACCATTACACCCCCCAACCCACCCACCCCTGACTTACCAAAGTGAATACAGAGTAAAACACAAGAAAACCCACTAAACTAAACAAAACTATTATATAAATCCTAATAATAATTTAACTATATTTTCAATCCAACATATAAAAATTTAACTATATGGTAAATACAATTTCTTAAATTGATATTTCCCTTGTATTTACTCTATCCATTTTTTCCAGTCCAACATATATTTTTCATTTGAATGATCCTTCAAATATGCAGATATTTTGGCCATTTCTGCCAAATTTATAACTTTCAAGGTCCATTCTTCAATAGATTTTGGACAACCAATCATGATGGAAACTTGGGAGAGGATCTAGGTGAGAAATGTAAGGTTTACACAAGCGCAACATTTAAGAGAAAATTTTTCTAAAATGTTTTATAGATGGCATTTGGATCCGAAAAAATTATCATATATGTACCCTAATTTACAATCTAAGTGTTGGAGATGTGAATATATGGATGCTACTTATTTTCATGTATGGTGGACTTGTAGAAAAATCAAGGCCTTTTGGATAAAAATATGGTGGATACTTTAAAATATTTTGAAAAAACGTATTGAATTTTCACCACAGTTGTTTTTTTTAGGCATTATAAAAGACTGCACCACCATAGAGACGAACTTAATTTTGAACTTGATTACAGCAGCAAGACTGTTGGTGGGACAATATTGGAAGAAGCCAGAATTACCATCTATTGAAGCCTGCATCACATTTTTGATCTCTTATTTTGGTGTGGAAGATTGGGAAAGGCTATCCAAATGCTGGAGTTATTTGCTTTTGAGAAAACTATGAGATTGAAAAGAGTATTTTTTTTAATCTTCCTATAAGTGGATCAATGTAAATCTTCCTGCTCCCATTGAAATAAATGGGTCAGGAAATCCATTTCTGCTTCACTCTGTTCTTTCCCAAAGCCCAAGATCAGTTTGGCTCTTATAAGAGTAATTAATGACTTGAGTCTTTTAATTCAACTTAATTAATGAGGAGGTTATTTTAAATCATGATGTTATAAACTGTTACAATTATTTTAAAGGATGTGCACTTTTCCATTGGTCCCATAAAGCTGTGGTAATGCAGTAGTTAAAATGCTGTTTTGAAGGCAAACTCTGCCCACAGCCAGGAGTTTGATCTGATGGGGCTCAAGGTTGACTCAGCCTTCCATCTTTCCGAGGTCAGTAAAATGAGGACCCAGATCATTGGGGGCAATACGCTGACTCTATCAACTGTTTAGAGAAGGCTATAAAGCCCCATGAAGTAGAATATAAGTCCTATTGCTATTTCCATCTCTCCTAAATTCTGCCATTTTCCAATCAATCTTTTCCGTGCAGCTAACCTTGATGGATCTCATGGAAGGGGACAATCAGACACTGCAGGTGACCGAATTCTTGTTCCTGGGTTTCTCTGGCATGCCCAGAGGTCAACCTTTCTTCTTTCTGCTCTTCCTGGCCATCTACCTCATCATCTTGGTGGCCAACTCAATGATTCTCATCGTGATCCAGCTGGATTCGCGCCTCCACAGCCCGATGTACTATTTCCTCAGCCATTTGTCCTGCTTAGACATCTGCTACTCCTCGGTCACGATCCCAAAGGTCCTGGTGAATCTCTTGCGCCAGCAGCCCACCATTTCCTACAACGATTGCATGGCCCAGATGTTCTTCCTCATGACATGTGCTGGATCTGAGTGCGCCATGCTGGCTGTGATGGCCTATGACCGCTATGCGGCCATCTGTGAACCTTTGCACTATTCTCAACTCATGAGTAAGGAGGTGCAAGTCCCTCTGGCTACAGTTTCATGGGTCTGGGGCCTTCTCAACTCAGCCGTTCACACTGCCCTGGCCGCTGATTTGGTCTTCTGTGGAGCCAACAAGATCCATCACATCTTCTGTGATGTCCCCCCGCTCTTGAAAATTGCCTGCAGCGACACTTATGTCAATGAGATGGCTCTTCACACAGCAAGTGTCTTTGTGGGTCTGATCCCTTTCCTCCTGGTTGCCATTTCCTACATCTACATCCTATCTACAATTCTGAAGATCCGTTCTAGCACCGGAAGGAGAAAGACCTTCTCCACCTGTGCTGCCCACTTGCTTACTGTCCTTGTTTACTTTGGCATGGCCAACTTGAATTACAACCGTCCGAGTGTGGGCTACTCTTCAGGGGTGGACACCCTGGTCTCCACACTTTATTGCATCATCATCCCCATGCTGAACCCCCTAATCTACAGCCTCCGAAACAAGGAGGTCAAAGGGGCCCTACGAAAACTTCTGAGCATTCAGGAGAAGGAAGATGCACCACCTGGAGAGCAATGAAGGAAAAACCAGCTCTCCTCCTTAACCCTCTCTGCTTATCCTTGTCTGTAAAGTAGCAACGCTTGGAGGGGAAGTAGAGAGGGGAAAGAAGACCAGGAGATCCTAGGGACATCCAATGGTTAATTGTTCTCACTCAACAAATCTTTCCAATTTTGTTCCTAGAATACTCTCACTGCAGTTATCGTGCACAAAAAACAATTTCTGTAATTTTTTTCCCCAATTGTTTGACCATCAAACCTCTGGGCTCAATGGTATATTAATATTAATCTTTAAAATCCTCTGAATTCCTATGCTGATATATCACCACCATCATTTTATTTAAAAAATCATTTTAAAGTTTATAACGTAGCATAAATTTCAATCTTCAATCCAGCTATTTTCTCACTGTTTCATTCGTATCTTACAACCGACCTTTTTAACCTCGCATTGTTTCTCTTGTACTTCTGTTTCAAATTGCAGATGAAAAAGTTTAGACATTTTATCAATTACGCTTTCATCATTTGTCCACAATTCTGTTTCAAACTTAATCAAAACTGTGGATTATTTTGTCTAGTTCAAATTTTTCTAATAATTCTAAATTAAAAAAAAGCACTGACAACTGTGTTCCTCTATCACCAGTTCTTCCCTGGATTTCATTTTATATTCCCCTTGACAAAAATTTGGTGGTAAGTGAGCCATGTGTGTTGGCCCATTATTTCTCCTCTACAAAGTGCCTATCTGAATAAAACAAAATCTTTGAAATTCTTTGTCCCGCCGTGTTTATTTGAGCCCAAAACCTTTCCATCAAATAGTTATCCAGACATTCCTTCCATGTGATTTGCACTAACCCAAACTCCATGGTCACCCACCCTGGAGAGGCAGCAGTGTAACTGTACTGAATACAATTGTGCAGAGAAGAGCTTGTAAAGGTTGAAGTGTTGACTTTTCCATAATGGCAAATAAGTGATTCCTCACCCCTAGGCACATCTGGATTATGTAGAACATAGAATCATAGGGCTGGAAAGGACCTCAAGGCAGGAGACCCTATAATATTCTGGACAAATAGTTGTCGAATCTTTTCTTGAAAGATTGATTGAGCACTCACAACTCTGGGAGGAGAGCTGATCTCTCTGTCATCCTTCCAACAATCCAACCCTCCATCTATCCATCTCTCTATATCTCTTGGTCTGTCTGTCTGTCTGTCTGTCTGTCTGTCTATCTATCTATCTATCTATCTATCTATCTATCTATCTATCTATCTATCTATCTATCTATCTATCTTTTTATAATCTGTCTATCTATCATCTGTCTATCATCGACCTACCTACTTATCTGCCAACTCTGTCTGTCTGTCTGTCTGTCTGTCTGTCTGTCTATCTGTCTGTCTATCTATTTATCATCTATCTATCATCTACATATCTACCAACTGTGTATGTCTGTCTGTCTGTCTGTCTGTCTATCTATCTATCTATCTATCTATCTATCTATTTATCATCTATCTATCTATCTATCTATCTATCTATCTATCTATCAATCTATCTTACATATCTGTATCTATATACCAACTTTCTAATCAGTTGGAACAATTAATCAGTGGAACCACCTGCCTCCAGAAGTTGTGGGTGCTCCGACACTGGAAGTTTTCAAGAATAGATTGGACAGCCATTTGTCTGAAATGGTAGAGGGTTTTCTGCCTGAACAGGGGATTGGACTAGATGACCTCCAAGGTCCCTTCCAACTCTGTTACTCTGTTATGTGTGGATCTTGGTCTAAGTTCCCAGCTCCCAGCCTTTATTCAAAAGGTCCAAAGGTTCCATCAAGGAACTCCCAAATGGGAAGCATGTAGAGTAGACGCTTTGTTGTTCTCCTTTCTGATGCAAGCCATGTCCAGGGACCTGCTAGATGTAATATAAACCATGTCTCTTTTCTCAGCAACAGCAACAGCACTGAGATTTATCTCCCACCTTGTAGCTCTTTACAGCAGTCTCTGGGGAGTTTACAATGTAGAAGTGTTATTAGCACATTGTCCCCAACAATCAGGGTCCTTTGACCATCTTCAGAAGAATGGAAGGCTGAGTAAACCTCAGGATTGAACTCCTGGCAGTTGGCAGAGTCAGCCTGCAGTAGTGCCTTTTAACACTGTGCCAACTTTTTTGGAGAAGCTTTGGCACAATTTTTAGAAGAGGGAGTATAAAATGTCTCCTGGCAGATTGACAGGATCTACAGAGTTAATTCATGGATTGCAAGACAAAGAAATTTACCTAGAGACATTGTGATTTATTTTGTTACAAGGAGATTCAATAATCATGTGCTTACAATATCTTACAATAAGAAATTAATTGTGGCTGGTCAGGAGGTTGTGATTTTGAAGGAGATTCCTCCAAAGATGTTAAGAGCAAGAAAAGATTATGCATTTTTGGTGGCTGAATTTAAAAAACGTGGTTTACAATTTAGGTGGGAGTCTCCAGCTGGACTATCATTATTTTATCAGGGTAACAGATACCGCTTGAATTCTGTTTGGAAAGCAAAAGATTTTTTTGAGAATGTGATGAAGGCTGGTAAACCCCCATCTCCAACACCAAAAAGTGCAGATCCACCAAAAGAAAGAGACAAGGAGTTAAAACAACAAGTACAGTCTGTAGAGTTACAATCTCTTGCAGCAACAGGAGCTGATAAAGGAGCTCTAACAGAGCTGCCCGCGCAGAGCATTGATATTTTTCAGCCTTTGGAAGTAGAGATGCTTAAAGATCAAAGGCAAACATGAGCAACTACTAAACGTAAGGAACAACAAGAAAAGGAACAACAAGAACGTACAACTCAAGCAGTATCTACAAGTCTGGAAGCCATGGGAGCTCGACCAAAGAAGAAAATGGATGAAAAAGTTGATTTGGTCCTGCAAAGGCTTTCTCAAGTTGGTCATGTCAAATAAATATTTGACATGGAATGTCAATGGTTTAAATTCTCCACAGAAAAGGAAGAAGATATTTCATTATTTGACTCAATGTAAAAATGATGTAATTTGTTTACAAGAAACACATATTAGAATTACTGATCAGAAATATTTGATAAATAATAAATTAGGTACACATTTTGTTGCAGTGGCTGCTGAGAAGAAGAATGGAATTGTTATCTATGTTAAAAATCATATAAGAGCTAAATTAATAGAATCAGACATACAAGGTAGATATTTAGCAATTGAAATTTTAAAAGATGGGAAGAAAGTTCTTTTGATGGGTATATATGCACCAAATCAACAAGAAGGAAAATTTTGCAAGTTAATACATAAAAAGTTAATACAATTTGATTATAGGTCTTGTATTTTAATGGGAGATTGGAATGGTGTTATAGATATTGGTTTAGATAAAAAGAAGATATTACCAATTCCTCAAACACGTTCTAAGCTGCCTAAATCTTTTTTTTGATATAAAGGATGACTTTGATTTGATAGATATATGGAGAGAAAGAAATGGTAAAGAGCAAGAATTTACTTTCTTTTCTGATAGACATCAGTCATTTTCTAGAATTGATTTTATGTTAACTTCAAGTGATTTTCTTTTTAGTTTAAAGAAGGTGAAAATCCTACCTAAAGTTTTAACAGATCATAATCCGGTTTGGATGGAATTAACGGAAAGACAGAGTCCCAAAAGATCTTGGAGACTTAATGAAAACTTGTTTAAATATGATACAAATGTGAATGAATGTAAAAATGTTATGAAGGAATTTTTTATGCTAAATTTGCATAAGAACACAACAATAGAAATGGTATGGGATGCTAGTAAAGCGTATATGCGTGGGATTTTGATTGATATGAATAAAAGGTATAGACGTAAACAAGAGGAAAAAAGGAAGGAGTTAGAAGAGGAAATAAGAAAGAAAGAGCAATTATTAATAAAGAGACCAGATGATAAAAATATTAAAGAGGGGATTAAGGTTTTACAGAAACAATTTGACTTGTTGATGGCAGACCAAGTTGCTAGGAATATACAATATGCAAAACATAATACATTTTTTTAATTCTAATAAGCCTGGCAGATGGTTGGCTTATACATTAATGAAAAAACAAAAATCCCGCATAATTGAAAAAATAGAATATAAAGGGAAGGAAGTGTTTCAACAAGAAATTATTAAGAAAGCTTTTTTAGAATTTTATTCCAAGTTATATGCTGAAGAGAAGATACAAGAGAATGAGATAGATACTTTTTTGCAAAATGAAAATGTATTGGTAATCAGCAATGAACAAAGAGATAGATTAAATGCATTGATTACATCAGAAGAAATAATTCCAGTGATTAAACAATTGAAAATGGGAAAATCTCCTGGGACTGATGGGTTAATGGCAATTTATTATAAGCATCTTCAAATGGAAATGGTGGAACCTCTTAGAGAGCTATTTGTTAACATACAAGAGAGTGGTCAGGTTCCACCTTCATGGAAAACAGCCTATGTTTCTTTTATTCCCAAAGAGGGAAGAGATAATGTTCAACCAGAAAATTTTAGACCTATTTCATTGTTGAATACGGATTACAAGATCTTTGTAAAAGTGATGGCTAATAGATTAATGACAGTTCTACAACAAATAATTCATTCAGACCAAACCGGTTTTTTACAAGGGAGACAGATGAAAACTAATGTTAGACAACTTATTAATATAATAGAATATTTGGAGAAGCATATTCAGGTGCCTGCAGTTCTCATGATTTTGGATGCGGAAAAAGCATTTGATAGATTGAATTGGTTGTTTTTGAAAAAATTGATTGCTCGGATGGAAATGGGGGATCAGTTTATTAATTCTATATTGGCGATTTATCAGAAACAAACAGGACAGATTATTGTGAATGGGGATTTAACAGATTCATTTAATATAGAGAAAGGTACCAGACAGGGATGTCCATTATCCCCTTTGTTGTTTGTTTTAACTTTGGAAGTTTTATTGAATAGGATAAGAAGAGCAGATGATTTAAAAGGTATAAAGATTAGACAACAAGATTATAGATTACATGCTTTTGCTGATGATTTGGTTGTGACATTGACTCAACCAATACAATCAGCCAAGAGATTGATGGAGATAATTAAAAATTATGGTAGAGTATCAGGGTTTAAAGTAAATATATCTAAGACAAAGATGTTAGTTAAAAATTTAAATACTAATTTAAAACAGGAATTGGAAAAAATAACAGGATGTGAGATAGTTAAGAAAATTAAATATTTAGGAATTGACATTGAAGCCTCTAATGGGAAGTTGTATAAAAATAATTATGAAGTTTTGTGGAATGAGACACAAATAGAGTTGGAGAAATGGAAGAAATTACAATTATCTATGTTGGGTAGGATAGCAGCAGTTAAAATGAATGTATTGCCTAAATTTTTATTTCTTTTTCAAATGTTACCTATACTTAAAAAGGATGCGAACTTGGAGGAGTGGCAGAAGGGTATTAATAGATTTATTTGGAATGTCAAGAAACCGAGGGTCAAATTAAAAATTACTCAGGAGATAAGGGAAAGAGGTGGTTTGAAAATGCCTAATTTTAAGTTATATTATCATGCTGCTGTTTTAGTAGCGATAAGTGATTGGGTTAATTTAACTAATGATAGAATATTGAATATTGAAGGGTATGGTTTATTATATGGTTGGCATGCATATCTAGTTTATGATAAAAAGGTGGATAGGAGTTTCAAAGAGCACCTATTGAGAAGTGCTCTGCTGCGTGTTTGGAAAAAATATCAGTATAAATTAAATGATAAGATTCCTGTCTGGATGGTTCCCAGACACGCAATAGAGAATATAAATAGAGCACAATTACAAGATGTGGTGTCTTATGAGAAACTCCTGATTAAAGAAGGGAATCTTTTATTATTGAAGTCCTTGAATATTTTAAGAGAGGAAGGAATAATCCTTACCTGGTTTCAATACTTACAATTGCAGACTAGATGGAAAAAAGATTTGAACATGGGTTTATCTCAAATAGATGAAAATTTAATTAAACAAATTAGAGACCAAAGGCCAATGCATATTAAAAGATTGTATAATGTATTGATAGAAATTGATTCTGAGACTGAATTAGTTAAGGACTGTATGATAAAGTGGGGACAAAATTTTGGACAATCAATTATGATGGAAACTTGGGAGAGGATCTGGGTGAAAAATGTAAAATTGGACTTCCTGTTTCCGGTCGAGCCGTACGGAGCCATCTCTAGGGAGCTCCATTACGGCGATCGGATATTCGGCAGCTTTTCAGCCGCCCGAAGCATCAGATTCAAGGAGAGAGGCCCGCAGAAGGTAGCGGAACCTCCGGTGACCCGAAAAACGTCCAGTTGGAAACAGGAGCGCTGGAGGAGACGCGAACAGAGGAAGAAAAAGGAGAGGCCTGCTGCGGCCGGCCCGACGACGACACGAGGGCGGAAACAATAGAAGCGAGGGGAGAAGACCGAGGAAGCAGCGAAGAAGGAGAAGGGAGCGAAAGAAGACCAGGAAGGAGCAGGACGAGGGAAGAAGAGCCCTGGACCTACCCAGCTGGAGGTCTGAGGAAGCTGCAAAGCCACCCAGCTGCAGCGGAGGAGAGCCAGCAGACGCAGGGAAAGGAAGGCAAACAACGTTGGGAGAAGACAGCGACAAATGGTGAGACAGGCGGGGGTGGAATTGCGCGCTGCAGGACGCCGAACAGAGAGTGAGGCTAGCAGCAGGAGGAGGAGGCCTTCACAGGACCCTCAGAAGATCCCCCCAGGCCCCCAAGAAAGGTAACAGAGGCGGCAAGGAGCCGGACGGGCGGAGCAGGAGAGGACAGACCGGGTGGGAGGAGGCTACGAAGCGAAGGGGGAAAGAAGAGAGGGGGAAAAACTTTGCAGAGACACTGTTCCCCTCCCCCCCCACAACGGACGACAGGGAAGAAGAAGGCTGGAAAGCAACCCGGCGAGCAATAAGGGGAAAAGTAGAGGGGAGCAGTAAACACAGGCTGACAGAAGACAGAAGGAAGTGACCTGGGCAAGAAGGCAGAGAAAGAGGGGAAAGAAGGAGCCAGAAAGGAATAAAGAGAAGAAATAGACTGGCAGAGGGGAGTGAAGAGGGAACCAAGGCAAAAGCACTGAACTGGTTCACTGGCTCCTTGAATATAGAACTGCCAGAATACAGGCCCCTACCCCCACACTGCCTAAACCCTGAAGCCTCCCCCCCGAAAGGCTAGACTACTGGACCAGCTTCAGACCACAACCTAGCGCCCAACTTGGTCCAAATTGGGACCCAAAACAGTGCCAGGACAACAGGAGGATAACCTCAAAATGGCATCCAAACAGATCACACTGACACAAACGAAGGGAGTTGTATCCTCCCCAGCCCAGCGTACTAAACCACCAGGAACTACTCTACCCATCCCCACACCCTCCCATCCAAATACAGGCAACCAGAACCATACACCTCCACAGGCCAGCCCAACAGCACACATGATACAAAAATTACAAGAGGGAATAGAAATTCTGGTTGAAAGGATGGATGGAATGGATAGAAGGTTGGTGGAAATGGACGCAAAGATGGAGAAAAGATACAACGATACAAAACAAATGCTGCAAGAACAAGGTAGAGAGCTAGAGAGAAAATGGGAGGAGCAACGCAAGGCGATGGCTGCTGATTTGGAGCAAATGAAGGAGGCAATGCAAGCACACTACAAGGAAATAGGGGAGGAAATGGAGAAAAACTTCCAGGAAATCAGGGAGAAGGTGGACAAGCGGATGGAGAAAGTGGAGAATCAAGTAGAAGGCCAGACAGCGGAGATAGCAGAGATGAAAGGGGTGGCCCAAGACCAAGCCTCCATGATACAGTACTGGCAAATGGCATCTGCAATTAGGTTTAGAGGCTTGAGAGAGACACCGGACGAAACCCAAGGGGGCCTGATTGGAACCTTTATAGAGGCCCTGGCAGCATTTCTGGGAAAGCCAATCCCAGCTATCGAATGGCAAATTGACAGAATCTTCAGAGTGGGCGCACGTACAACAACAAACAGGCACCAACCAAGGGACGTGGTCATCCACTTTGTGACGCAGGGATTCCAGAACCTCATCTCAGCCACATCTTACAACAGGACTTTATACATAAAGGGGCAAGAAGTGAAAGTACTGAAAGAGATCCCCCAGACGATGCTGCGAGACAGAAAGGAATACAAGTTCCTGGTCGACGAACTGAGATCACGTGCTCTGCGATACAGATGGGAAACCCCCACGGGGATGACACTTTCCTATAAAAATAAAAGACACCACCTGAATTCGGTCCAACAAGCCAGAGAATTCCTAGAAAAGGAACTGACGCCAGAGGGACCCCAATACACCACGAGAGAAGACGCAGAAAGACCACCAGACCGACAGACCGATGCAGGAACACGAGAAAGGAAAGGACCAACTCGAGACACGACGACACAGAGAACAGGAAGCAACAACAGCAATAAGGGAACAGGACAGACTGCAGAAGGCAGGATAACAAGATCCACCACCAAACGCACAGAGCAGCACAACACGATCCCTATATGCAACCCGAACACAAACCTGGATACCATGGGAACGAGACCAAAGAAGACCACAAGAGATAGAATGGAAGCGGTCTCGGAAGAGTATCCTGAAACCGACAATGATGACTAAATACTTGACATGGAACATCAACAGACTAAATTCCCCACAGAAAAGGAAGAAGATATTTCACTATCTGTTTCAAGGAGGAAACGACATAATTTGCCTACAAGAAACACACATCAGAGCAACGGACCAGAAATACTTAATCAACAACAGACTAGGTGCACATTTTGTCGCAGCGGCACCAAGAAAGAAGAACGGGATTGTTATATACGTGAAGAAACATGTAATAGCCAAGCTAATAGAGTCGGACTCCCAGGGTAGATACCTAGCAATCGAAGTGACACAGGATGACAAGAAAATTCTAGTGATGGGCATATATGCCCCACATGAACAACAAGGAAAATTTTACAAAAAGATACACAAGAAGTTAACACAATTTAACTACAGATCATGTATTATACTGGGAGATTGGAACGGGGTCATAGAGATTGCCTTGGACAAGAAGAAGACAAAACCTAAACCACAAAAGCACTCCAAGTTGCCTAAATCTTTCTATGACATGAAGGAAGACCTTGTACTGACAGACATCTGGAGGGAACGGCACGGCAAAGAGCAAGAATTCATCTTTTTTCCCGACAGGCATCAGTTGTTGTCCAGAATTGATTTCATCCTGACATCTAGTGACTTGTTAACTCACCTAAACGCTGTGTCAATCCTACCCAAAGTACTAACAGACCATAACCCAGTAAGGATGGAATTAAGACAAGATCGGAAATCGAGGAGATCCTGGAGGATCAATGAAAACCTGCTTAGACACGAGAAACGGGTGGCTGAATGTAAAAGTGCCATGAAGGAATTCTTCAGTATAAATATGAACAATGAAACACCCATTGAAATGATTTGGGACGCTAGCAAGGCATATATGCGCGGGATCCTCATGAACATGAACGCCAGGCACCGTCGCACACAAGAACAAAAAAGAAAGGAGCTAGAGGAGGAGATAAAGAAACAGGAGCTATTATTAATAAAAAGACTAGAGGACAAAGCCACAAAAGAAGGAATTAAGATACTAAGAAAACAATTCGACCTGCTGATGGCGGATCAAGTAGCAAGGAATTTACAATATGCAAAACATAAGACATTCTGCAGCGCTAACAAACCGGGGAGGTGGCTGGCTTATACCTTAAGAAAGAAACAGAAAGCCCACATAATTGAGAAGATAGAGTACAAAGGCAAGGAAGAATTCAAACAAGAAATCATCAAGAAAGCCTTCACCGAGTTCTACTCAAAACTATACGCCAAGGAGAAGATACAGGACAAAGAGATAGAAAAGTTTCTACAAAACGAAAACTTAATGGTACTCACCGATACACAACGAGATGCCCTGAACGCCCCAATCACTAAGGAGGAAATACACTCAGCAATCAAACAATTGAAAGCAGGAAAGTCACCCGGGACGGATGGGATAACGGCTATCTATTACAAGTATCTCCAAGAGGAAATGATAGAACCCCTCAGAGAACTTTTTGTCAATATACAAGAAAGCGGCCAAGTCCCACCCTCCTGGAAAACAGCATACATCTCTCTAATTCCTAAAGAGGGAAAAGATAATGCCCAACCGGCGAACTATAGGCCCATCTCACTATTGAATACGGACTACAAAATCTTTACAAAGGTTCTGGCCAACAGACTAATGACTGTATTACAAAAAATAATTCACCCGGACCAAACGGGGTTTATACAAGGACGTCAGATGAAAACCAACGTGAGACAGCTGCTGAACATAATAGAGTACTTGGAAAGGCACAACCAGATACCTGCAACCCTCATGTTTGTGGACGCAGAAAAAGCCTTTGACAGACTGAATTGGCCATTCCTGACGAACCTAGCCCGGGGGATGAAAATGGGAAAGCAGTTCCTCAACTCCATAACAGCAATCTACCAGAAACAAACGGGCCAAATCATAGTGAATGGCAAACTAACAGACCCATTCAATATAGAAAGAGGCACGAGACAGGGTTGTCCGCTGTCACCACTGCTATTTGTCTTAACGATGGAGATTCTGCTGAACAAGATAAGAGCAGCGGAGGACGTAAAGGGCATACAGATTGGAAAACAGGACTATAGGCTGTGTGCCTTTGCAGACGACCTACTGGTGACAGTATCGCAACCAGTACAATCAACAAGGAGTCTGATGGAGATAATGAAAGACTATGGCAAGGTATCAGGTTTTAAAGTTAATATATCAAAAACGAAGATGCTAGTTAAAAATCTAGACAGCAAAGCAAAACAGGACTTGGAAAGAATAACGGGTTGTGAAATAGTCAAGAAAGTTAAATACCTGGGAGTGGAGATAGAAACAACGAATGCGAAATTATACAAAAATAACTACGAGGTGCTGTGGAGCAAGATACAAGAAGATCTGGAAAGGTGGAAAACACTACGACTATCCTTGCTGGGCAGGATAGCAGCAGTAAAGATGAACGTCCTGCCAAGATTTCTATTTCTCTTCCAAACGCTACCCATACTCAAAAAGGAGGAGGACTTGGACAATTGGCAGAGGGGCATCACCAAATTTATTTGGGATGACAAGAGACCGAGGGTGAAACTAAAAATTATCCAGGACATAAGGAAGAGAGGGGGACTAAAAATGCCCAATCTAAAGCTATACTATTATGCAGCGACGTTGGTGGCGGTGAGTGACTGGATCAATATGACAAATGATAGAATACTGAATGTTGAAGGGCATGGTCTACTATTCGGCTGGCACACATATTTAGTATACGACAAAAAGGCAGACAGGAACTTCAAGGAGAACCCACTACGAATCCCACTGTTATGGGTATGGAAGAAATATAAACACCTCCTACACGACAAGATTCCCATCTGGACGATCCCCGGACACGCAATAGGGGATACAAGCACATCCCAGGGGCAAGAAGTGGTGCCCTACAGTAAACTTGTACTGGGAGAAGAAAATGGGTTCCTCTTGATACCCCAAGCAACGCTAGCAAACAGAGGAATAGGAAATACATGGCTATCATATGTACAACTGCAATCAAGGTGGCGTAAAGATAAAAAGAAGGGCTTCTCCCGAACCGACGAGAAACTAATTGAGCAGATTAGAGACCAGGGGATCATGCACATCAAACGAGTGTACAACATTCTGATAGAAATGGACTCTGAAACCGAGCTAGTCAAGAACTGTATGGTGAGGTGGGCACAAGACTTTGGGCGCTCTATCGCCATGGACACGTGGGAGAAAATCTGGGTGAGGAACGTAGAATTCACGAAATCGCAACAATTAAGGGAAAACTTCTACAAGATGTTCTACAGGTGGCACCTTGACCCGAAAAAACTATCGCTCATCTACCCAGACTCCCAGCCCAAATGCTGGAGGTGTGGAGATGGGGAAGCTACCTACTTTCATGTATGGTGGACATGCAGAAAAATCAAAACCTTCTGGAGGAAGATATGGTGGACACTCCAAACCATTTTCAAAAAGCGTATAGAATTTCTACCTCAGGTTTTTTTTTGCTAGGGATTACAAAGGATATCACTACCTCAGAGACAAATTTATTTCTGAACTTGGTTACAGCAGCGAGATTGTTGGTGGGACAATACTGGAAGAACCCAGAAATACCACCTATGGAAGAATGGACTGTGAAAGTAACAAACCTGGCGGAAATGGCGAAAATATCAGCATACTTGAAGGGTCGTTCCAATGAACAATATTTGACAGACTGGAAACAATGGATAGACTATATCCAAGAGAAACACCAATCAAACAAAATGCATCTGGCGTTTAGCTAAGGCTCAACGTGAGGAGGGAAGAATGTATAACAAACCAAATGTTTACAAAAACTAACACCTAATGTTGAAGAATAATATTTAGTGTTATATGTGGTGTTCTATGATGACTGCTTATTAATATGATCTTATGGTTAATGTTGAACATTTTAACATTGAAAAAGCAGACTGAATTTCTACCTCAGGTTATTGAATTACTACCTCAGGACCTATTAGTAGAGACCATACAGGTTTAAAAAAAATGTAACAGGTGTATAGTAGAAGCTTGAAGTGAAAAGTGAAGAATGTCTACCTATTGTTGTATGTTATGCTCTACGATGATCGCTTCTTAATATGATTGCATATTAATATGATCTTATGTTTAAGGTTGAACACTTTAATAATGAAAAAGCAGACTGAATTTCTACCCCAGGTTACTGAATCCCTACCTCAGGATCTCTTGCTAGGGATCATAAAAGATAAAATACAACGGACATATAGTTGAGGCTGGAAGTGAGGAGTAAGGAATATTTACCAAATCAGACGTTTACAAAGATTAATACCTAGTGTTATATGTTGTGTTCTAAGATGATTGATTACTAATTTACCAAACCAGACGTTTACAAAGAATAATACTTAGTGTTATATGTGGTGTTCTATGATGACTGCTTATTAATATGATCTTATGGTTAATGTTGAACATTTTAACATTGAAAAAGCAGACTGAATTTCTACCTCAGGTTATTGAATTACTACCTCAGGACCTATTAGTAGAGACCATACAGGTTTAAAAAAATGTAACAGGTGTATAGTAGAAGCTTGAAGTGAAAAGTGAAGAATGTCTACCTATTGTTGTATGTTATGCTCTACGATGATCGCTTCTTAATATGATTGCATATTAATATGATCTTATGTGTAAGGTTGAACACTTTAATAATGAAAAAGCAGACTGAATTTCTACCCCAGGTTACTGAATCCCTACCTCAGGATCTCTTGCTAGGGATCATAAAAGATAAAATACAACGGGCATATAGTTGAGGCTGGAAGTGAGGAGTAAGGAATATTTACCAAATCAGACATTTACAAAGATTAATACCTAGTGTTATATGTTGTGTTCTAAGATGATTGATTATTAATGTGATCTTATATTTAATGCCTAACTACTACCTCAGAAGATATTGTTAGGGATCGTAGAGAATAAAAAATGTAACAGGTGTATAATAGAGGATTGAAGTGAGGAGTGAAAAATGTTTACCAAACCAGACGTTTACAAAGAATAATACGTAGTGTTGTATATCAGATGCTATGATGCTTGATGCATACAAAGATTTTATGTACAATGCTGATTGTTTTAATAAAGGAATTTTTATACATAAAAAAATGTAAAATTTACACAAGCGCAACATTTAAGAGAAAACTTTTATAAAATGTTTTATAGATGGCATTTGGATCCGAAGAAATTATCATGTATGTACCCTAATTTAAAACCTAATTGCTGGAGATGTGATTGTATGGACGCTACTTATTTTCATGTATGGTGGACTTGTAGAAAAATCAAGGCTTTTTGGATAAAAATATGGTGGATACTTCAAAATATTTTGAAAAAACGTATTGAATTTTCACCACAGTTGTTTTTATTAGGTATTATAAAGGATTGCATCACCATAGAGATGAACTTAATTTTGAACTTGATTACAGCAGCGAGATTGTTGGTGGGACAATACTGGAAGAAGGCAGAATTACCATCTATTGAAGAATGGACTTTGAAAGTCATAAATTTGGTGGAAATGGCTAAAGTATCTGCATATTTGAAAGATCATTCGAATGAAAAATATATGTTGGACTGGAAAAAATGGATAGATTATATTCAAGGGAAATATCAATCTAAGAAATTGTATTTATCATATAGTTAAATTTTTATTAGGATTTATATCATAACTTAGTTTAACTTAGAGGGTTTTCTTTTGTTTTACCCTGTATTCACTTTGGGAAGTCGGGGTGTGGGTGGGTTGGGGGGGCGTAATAATGTATTATAATGCATTCAACTGTAATACTTTCAATATATAAGGATGATATATTTACTGATATAAGAGGAGTTGCTCGGGCAGTACCTCTGGACCACATCTGGAGGGGGTGGAGAGTGAGGAGTGAAGGAGTGAAGGGAAGTGAGAGGAGGGTGGAGAGGGAGGGAGGGAGAGAGGGAGGGGGAGGGAAGTAGGAGATAGGGAGGCAGGAAGAGGGGGAGGGGGGGAGGGGGTGCTGCCGAGCAACATCTATAGTTATTCTATTTTATGTAGGTTTTTAAAAGTATGTATGTTTTGTTTTGTGTGAGAGAAAGTTGAAAATGATTGTATTAAGTTGAGTTGTATTCAATTTAATTTTTTGTTTATAATTATAAAAAAACTAATAAAAATATTTACAAAAAGCAACAACACTGCGCCAACTTGGGGACCTGCAAGCAGTAGAAAAAGGAGAAAGGGAAGAATTTCACACCTGCCATCTTCATCCAGGAGACTCTGAGCAGGTGAGGAACATAAAGGGGCAAAGGGACTCCCCATACAGCAAGATGTATGCACCCATGAACCATTTCAGATGGACCCCAACACCACCAGCCC
Source organism: Bothrops alternatus (assembly GCA_034064705.1). Classification (NCBI taxonomy): domain Eukaryota; kingdom Metazoa; phylum Chordata; class Lepidosauria; order Squamata; family Viperidae; genus Bothrops; species Bothrops alternatus. Next base: position 1,083,540 of record JARGCV010000408.1, on the reverse strand, counting down.
TGGTTAGGAAGACGCCTAAATTGCATGTTGCTTGACAGAAGAAGCTCACTTTTTTGTCATGCCTGGTGGAGCAAAGCTTTCTCTCCCCACGTTCTTCCCTTCCCCGTCCCCCCAAAAAGAGAAAAGATCCTGTCAGAAGAATAATTTGGGGTCCCAACTCTTAATCTAACAATCAACACTGATTGGAAGGACATGTCTGTACTTTAACCCTCCTGAATTAAATCCATGAACCAAGAACCATCTCTCCTACCTGTTTTTTTTAAATTCATGCAGATTATTGCTTAATTATTCCAGGTGGCCTTGGGGAAGTCCTGTGGTTCACTCCTGCTTCTGAAGATTCTTATTCATGCTTTGGCTTGAAACCAGCGGTTACCCATGAATTCTGCAGCTTGATGGACTTCATGGAAGGTGTCAATCAGATGCTGCAGGTGACCGAATTCTTGTTCTTGGGTTTCTCTGGCATGCCCAGAGGCCACCCCTTCTCTCCCTCTCTCCCTCTCCCTCTCCCTCTCCCTCTCCCTCTCTCTCTCTCTCTCTCTCTCTCTCTCTCTCTCTCTCTCTCTCTCTCTCTCCTTCTTCTCTCTCTCTCTCTCCTTCTTCTCTCTTACGTAGTACAGATGTAGGTCATCCCTGGTGCATTTAGTAGAATAGAATAGAATAGAATAGAATAGAATAGAATAGAATAGAATAGAATAGAATAGAATAGAATAGAATAGAATAGAATAGAATAGAATAGAATAGAATAGAATAGAATAGAATAGAACTTCTGGAGGCAACATCTGTTCCACTGGTTGATTGTCCTCACTGTCAGGAAGTTTCTCCTTAATTCCAGGTTGCTTCTCTCTTTGGTCAGTTTCCAACCATTGTTGGATTAATGTTTCTACTTCTCTGAAGTAACAAGCAAGAATGTGAAATTCTGGTAAGGACCACTTCTAACCAGTCAGAGACGAGACCTGTCCAAAGAGCTGAAATTCAGTAACCTGAAAACTCATTATAATGTTAAAAAAAAAAACACCCAGAGAATGCAGATGACTCAAGAAACTCTCTCGCCATGTCCCCACATTGCAAAAGTTCCATCACACCACAAAACAGAGCAGCGATGCCCATCTGCACAGCTCCCCTGCTCCACGGAGAACAAAAGCTTCGGCTGCTAAGTCCCCATGTAATCTTTGGCCTTCTATATCAGGGAGAAGCTCACCCCAGTCCCATTCAGACAGAGGCTGAGAAAGAATGAGAACTGAAGGTGGATACTTCTGGAAGGCCCCAGGCGTAGAAAGTCACACAAGTCCAGTTCATAAGCTCAAAGGTCCAGAGGAAATTCACTCCATCCTTTTAGTTAGAACAATTAATCAGTGGGACATCTTGTCCTCAGAAGTTGTGGATGCTCTAATACTGGAGATTTTGGTCACCATGATGTGAAAAAGATGTTAAGACTCTGGGACAGGGGTAAGCAACCTCAGCTCTTTTATGACTCATGGACTTCAACTATGCTGACTCAGGAATTCTGGGAGTTGATGTCCCTGAGTCATAAAAGAGCCGAGGTCGCCTACCCCTGATCTAGGAAGAGGGCAGAGAAGAGCAACAAAGATGATCAGGGAACAGGAAGTTAAAGCATATGACGAACAGTTGCAGGAATTGGGCATGTCTCGTTTAATGAAAAAAGGACACGATCTCAGGGGCTGCCCCAAAGAAGAGGGAGTCAAGCTATTCTCCAAAGCCCTTGAAGGCAGGACAAGAAGAAACGGATGGAAACTAACCAAGGAGAGAAGCAACCTGGAACTAAGGAGAAACTTCCTGACAGTTGGAACAATTAATCAGTGGAACAACCTGCCTCCAGAAGTTGTGGGTGCTCCGACACTGGAAGTTTTCAAGAATAGATTGGACAGCCATTTGTCTGAAATGGTAGAGGGTTTTCTGCCTGAACAGGGGATTGGACTAGATGACCTCCAAGGTCCCTTCCAACTCTGTTACTCTGTTACGTGTGGATCTTGGTCTAAGTTCCCAGCTCCCAGCCTTTATTCAAAAGGTCCAAAGGTTCCATCAAGGAACTCCCAAATGGGAAGCATGTAGAGTAGACGCTTTGTTGTTCTCCTTTCTGATGCAAGCCATGTCCAGGGACCTGCTAGATGCGATATAAACCATGTCTCTTTTCTCAGCAACAGCAACAGCACTGAGATTTATCTCCCGCCCCGTAGCTCTTTACAGCAGTCTCTGGGGAGTTTACAATGCAGAAGTGTTGTTAGCACATTGTCCCCAACAATCAGGGTCCTTTGACCATCTTCAGAAGAATGGAAGGCTGAGTAAACCTCAGGATTGAACTCCTGGCAGTGGGCAGAGTCAGCCTGCAGTAGTGCCTTTTAACACTGCGCCGACCTGGGGATCTTGCAAGCAGCAGAAAAAGGAGAAAGGGAAGAATTTCACACCTGCCATCTTCATCCAGGAGACTCTGAGCAGGTGAGGAACACAAAGGGGCAAAGGGACTCCCCATACAGCAAGAGGGAAGGTGTGGGTGGAGATGAATGCACCCACGAACCATTTCACATGGACCCCACCACCACCAGCCCTGGTTAGGAAGACGCCTAAATTGCACGTGGCTTGAGAGAAGAAGTTCCCTTTTTTTGTCATGCCTGGTGGAGCAAAGCTTTCTGTAAGGACTCACCCCACTTTGCATCTTAAGAAGACAGAACTCTTGGAATATTTCTTCCAACAGGCATCTTTATTAAGATAAAATGGTTGCAGGCATTCTAGACAGGACTTGGGGGCCAAGCCCTACGGTTCAAGGTTTTAAGGGGTCCCCAGCAGCCCCACCCCACCATCTTTCCAGTGACAATCCCAGGCGTTACATTTCCACCCCCTTTTTCCTCACTGCCGGTGGAAGGGAGACTTCAGAGAGGAGTAGATGAAAGCTGATGGCCCCATTGTTATGATTTAGTCCTTTTGGTGGTATCCACATTCAGTCCCTTTTGAAGTTGTACCGAAGGAAGTGAGGGCCATAAAACCCCTTTGTTCACCCCCCTTCCCCTTCATCGTATGAAAGAATCCAGAGAGGGCAGAAATGGGGTTTTCCATAGTCGATAACTAGAGGTGAAATATAATTGGATTCTGACACTTTCTCTCCCCACGTTCTTCCCTTCCCCATCCCCCCAAAAGAGAAAAGATCCTGTCAGAAGAATAATTTGGGGTCCCAAATCTTAATCTAACAATCAACACTGATTGGAGGGACATGTCTGTACTTACAACCCTCCTGAATTGAATCCATGAACCAAGAACCATCTGTCCTACCTGGATTTTTTTTAATTCATGCAGATTATTGCTTAATTATTCCAGGTGGCCTTGGGGAAGTCCTGTGGTTCACTCCTGCTTCTGAAGATTCTTCTTCATGCTTTGACTTGAAACCAGCGGTTACCCATGAATTCTGCAGCTTGATGGACTTCATGGAAGGTGTCAATCAGACCCTGCAGGTGACCGAATTCTTGTTCTTGGGTTTCTCTGGCATGCCCAGAGGCCACCCCTTCCTCTTTCTGCTCTTTCAGGTCATCTACCTCATCACTTTGGTGGCCAACTCAATGTTACCCATCTTGATCCAGCTGGATTTGCGCCTCCACAGTCCGATGTACTATTTCCTCAGCCATTTGTCCTGCTTAGACATCTGCTACTCCTCGGTCACCCTCCCCACCATCCTGGTGAACCTCTTGCGCCAGCAGCCCTCCATCTCCTACAACGAATGCATGGCCCAGATGTTCTTCCTGATGAGCTTTGCAGGAACTGAATCTGCACTGCTGGCTGTGATGGCCTATGACCGCTATGCTGCCATCTGTGAACCTTTGCGTTATTCTCAACTCATGAGTAGGAGGGTGCGAATCCCTCTGGCTACAGCTTCGTGGATCTGGGGCCTTGTTGACTCTGCCATTCACACTGCATTGGCCACCAATTTGGTCTTCTGTGGAAACAACCAGATCCATCACATCTTCTGTGATGTCCCCCCACTCTTGAAAATTGCCTGCAGTGACACCTACACCAATGAGCTGACTCTTCACACAGCAAGTGTCTTTGTGGGGTTCTGCCCTTTCCTCCTGGTTGTCATTTCGTACGTCTACATCTTATCTACAATTCTGAAGATCCGTTCTAGCGCTGGAAGGAGAAAGACCTTCTCCACCTGTGCTGCCCACTTGGTTACCGTCATTGTCTACTTTGCGATGATCAACTTGAATTACAACCGTCCCAGTGTGGGCTACTCCTTGGGGATGGACACTCTGATCTCCATCCTCTATTGCATCGTCACTCCCATGCTGAACCCCCTAATCTACAGCCTCCGAAACAAGGACGTCAAAGGGGCCCTACGAAAGCTTCTGCAATTTCAGGAGAAGGACGATACATCTCCTGGGAAGCATTGAAGGTAAAGAGTTGGCCTCCTTCTTAGTCTCTCTGTATATTCTGTCCACCATCAGCAATGATTTATCCAGACTGACGGGTTGTGTAGTTGTAAATTCAAATATGGCTGATTGGTTCAATGACATTTGGGACTCTACTCGCCATATCTTTCCTTCCCATATCCTCATCTTGATTTAATCATTGAAAGGGGGAAGGGGAAAAAAGATCTGGAGAACTTTCTCCCACCTGCCTGCTCAAGGTATTTGCAGAAGAATCTTTTTCCTCTTCCAGATCGCCTTGACTTCCACCTCCCTATGCATCCTTCAGATTTTGTCAAATGATGAACCAAAATTCCCGAATGTGCCTCAGCTGTTTGGGAGCCAGCCAGAGACATGGGACAATAGACTCCCATTATTCTAAAATACTAGATTATAATACTATAATTACAAGGCGGAGGCTGTGTGGGACAAGGAGCTGTCAGGTGATGGGTAGAACAATTGGAATAAAAGGTATCTATCCAAGACAAATGTTATGTTTGTTTTTCAGAATTTTCATTTGTTTCATCCTAAATACATCCAGAAAATCACCATGTGAATGGGACAGTGGGTAGGCAGAACCAGGAGACCCAAATGTTTCACCAGGGGGAAGAAATTCTGATGGTCCACTGCAAGATGAGGCAGAACATTTCCACTCCCCTGACCTCAGGTGAGGTTGTGGACTGTTGTGTCCCTTGGCAAGGAAGACAAGGGCAGTGAAGAAGCTGGGGATGTACAGTTGTACAGATCTTCAGTGCAGGAGCAGATGTTCCTTCTTCATTGATGCGTTTGTCATTCTCTTCTCCTTCTCATTTCTGTTTGCACATAATCAACAATCCTCTGTTTTCCCATCCACATTCTTTCTGTGTCCTTCTCTCTCTCTCTCTCTCTCTCTCTCTCTCTCTCTCTCTCTCTCTCTCTCTCTCTCTCTCTCTCTCTCTCTCTCTCTCTCTCTCTCTCTCTCTCTCTCTCTCTCTCTCTCTCTCTCTCCCCTCTTCTTCTCTCTTACGTAGTTCAGATGTAGGTCATCCCTGGTGCATTTAGTAGAATAGAATAGAATAGAATAGAATAGAATAGAATAGAATAGAGCAGAACAGAACAGAACAGAACAGAACAGAACAAACAGAATAGAATACATGTGTCATAGAATATATTTATTTTATTTATTTTATCAAATTTCTATGCCGCCCCTCTCCAAGACTCGGGGCGGCTCACAACAACAATACAGCTACATATAAAAAATTTAATGATAATGATAACATCCAATCCAAAGATCCATACATACAACATGCAAACACAATCAAATACACAATCAACGATGGAAGCACATTCCTCGGCCCGGGGGCAGAACACAGTTCATACCCCCCAAGCCTGTCGGCATAAATAGGTCTTCAAAAGTTTCCGGAAAGCTAGGAGGGAGGAGGCAGTATGAACCTCTGAGGGAAGCTGGTTCCAGAGGGCTGGGGCAGCAACGGAGAAGGCCCTTGTCCTAGGACCCGTCAGATGACATTGCCTGATGGACGGGACCCGTTGGAGGCCAGCCCTATGCGCCCTAACCGGTTGCTGGGATTCATGAGGCTGAAGACGGTCCCACAAGACGGTCCTGCGGGTATAGGCATAATTCTGTATTTATTTATTTATTTTTGTCATATTTATGTGGTGTATATTGGAGGTGGTGATCCTTTCAGAATTGTATGCAATGAAATTTCATTTTAATGTATGTCGATTAGTGTACATTCAAAGTGACAATAAAGTTATTCTATTCTATTCTATTCTATGCTATGCTATGCTATGCTATGCTATGCTATGCTATGCTATGCTATGCTATGCTATGCTATGCTATGCTATGCTATGCTATGCTATGCTATGCTATGCTATGCTATGCTACCGGTATGCTATGCTACGCTACGCTACGCTACGCTACGCTACGCTATGCTATGCTATGCTATGCTATGCTATGCTATGCTATGCTATGCTATGCTATGCTATGCTATTCTACCTGCAAGAGTCTTTAGGAGTGTTAGAGAATGCAGATTTCCATGGAACAGAGGAACTGAAGTGGCAAAGAAATAACGGTGGAGATGTCTACCTCTACTGCTCCATTGTAGACCCAATAGCTTTGCTGTGCTCTCTCTCCTACAAGGGTTTCCCTATCTGGGACCCCCCAAAGTTGGTGTTGAATACCAATAATTCCCAGCCATGCAGGCTGAGATGTTATGGGAACTAAAATCCAAAACATATGGAAGGTAGATTCATCCCATGTCTTGGATGTTCTGGATTTAGGAAAAGCAGAAGATCCTTAGTTCTCCCCTGAGAGTCCCTCCTTCTGGGGGAGGAGGCAGTCCTGAGTTCGAGCTTTCCCCCCTTAGCCCATCACTCCATCCTTCCAGGGAGGAACCCCCAGGGTGCAACTCCTTCGCTTTTCTGTTTGTGGTGCATGTATTGATCTCCAGGGAGAGTCAGATGCCGTAGATATCGTCTCTCTTCCTTAGCCAGCATTGGCTCCCAGGGTGACGCAGGCAAGATTTGGGGCATCTGATACCTCAAAGAGGCTCGGAGGAAGAAGCAGAGACCCCCTCAGGGCAGAAGAGGAGAACTTCCAAATTCCCCCCCTTTTGTTCTGTAGCTCCTTTGGGTCCCACAGACGGCCACGGAGAGAGTTTTCCTGTCTCCACTTCCAAAAGTTGCAGCAGCAGCAGAAGGGAAAGCAGCAGCTCCATCCTGGAGGCTTTTACAAGGTGAGGAGACCCCAAAGAAAGATGAGAGAGAAGGACCTCACAACTGGCCAAGCTCCCTTCGGCAGCAGGGGGTGGGGTGGTGGGTGGTGGGACGGTGGAGGAGATATTTACTATGCACCCGTTTTTAAACCAGCCTTTTTGTCGCTCTGTAAGGTACATAAATTGCCTCTGATTCAGGCCCCTCAATTCAGTCTCATTCTTTCCTGGTGCCTGAGAGGAAAAAAATATCTAAAATGAGGTGTTGGTGGTGAGGAGACAGGGGAGGACCTGGACCTTCTCCCTGGAGACCCCCTGATCCTAAAGCTGGGAATGGTGGAAATGGACTTCTTGGTGTCCAAGTCCAATATTTTGGGGTGGGATTCTTGGATCAGCTACTGAGTACCAAGCTCCCCATGCCTCTTAATCTCCCCTTTAAACACACACACACACAGACACAAATATACGCACATACACCAGGGAAAACGCCTTTCTAGATGTGTTTGAGAAAGAAGTTGCCTGTGATGGAAAGGAATTTGGGAAGACCCCAGCAGGGGTGGGAAAGCAACGGACCTTTTTGGGGTGAGGAGAGGACGACAAATTCCAGAGGAGGATTTGCTGGTCAGGAGAAGAAGCTCAGGACGGTCCTGGAATCCTCCTGAGGACCAACAGGAGGCGGTCATGGATCAAAGCAGGAACCCCACGAGCACCTGGAGGTCCATCAGAAGGAGGGTCGGGGTCGGGGGGGGGGCAGAATAAATTCAAGGAGGACCGTCTCTTCCTGGCTGCGGCTTCACACAACCCCCTTAGCAAGAAACGGGGGGGGGGGAATCTGTATCTATCATTGGGGAAGTGGCAGAAACTCTCCCGGCTGTGCAATGTTGCACAGGAAGGGCATTCGTGTGCAAACACCACGATTGTGTTGTGTGAGTTCAGAGAGTGACATGAGTGGACTTGGTGAAATGGTTGTGTGGAAGCAGCCACTCCAGGTTCAACCAGGAGCCGTCCTTTGTCCTCACTCTGGAGTTCTTCTTGCGGCCCTTAATGCACGAAGGAAAAGACCCCCCCCCATACCATCAGCAATAGGGATCACCCCCCCCACACACACAGACTGTGCGTGTGATCAGAGGCAGCTTGTACCTTCACACCATGCACAAGATCATAATGCCTGATGTGTTTATCTTTTGCTCACGCCCTCCCAAATGCAGGGACCACCCAAATCTCCATTTGTGGCTGCAGGGAAATTTGCACGGTGATTAGGATCCTCTCTCTCCTTACGATCCCCAGGGTTGCATCTGCTCCTTTTGATCAGCTGCACAAAGTTCTCTTGATCTTTTCCTTGCATCACCTTCTTTATTTTTTTTAATAAATATTTTATTCATTTTCTAATTTTACAGTCAAATACTTAACAGACAACCTATTGTCTGGGTCCATTAATCAGTGGTATATATTAGCTTCTTCAGTCTGGATTCAATATTCCATCATCAAATGTTTTCTCTCTTCTTCCAGTAGTCCCTGTTTTCCCACACTAGGCAAATACAATTCTTATTGTTATTAATGAATATACAACTGAATGTCAATTTCTTTTGTTACATTTTTCTCATAATAGCAATGTCAGTTTTAGATAACTTTTCCAACCAAAACATATCTTAATTGCATTTGCACTTAATATCCATATGTTCAATCAGTATCCTGTTTTCGCTTTTTTTTTTAAAATAAGCCCTGCATCACATTTTTGATCTTTTATTTTGGTGTGGAAGATTGGGAAAGGCTATCCAAATGCTGGAGTTATTTGCTTTTGAGAAAACTATGAGATTGAAAAGAGTATTTTTTTTATCTTCCTATAAGTGGATCGATGTAAATCTTCCTGCTCCCATTGAAATGCAACAAGATCTGCTTAGCTCTTTTAAGAGTAATTAATGACTTGAGTCTTTTAATTCAATTTAATTAATGAGGAGGTTATTTCAAATCATGATGTTATAAACTGTTACATTTATTTTACACTTTTCCATTGGTCCCATAAAGCCATAGTAATGCAGTGGTTAAAATGCTGTTCTGCAGGCAAACTCTGCCCACAGCCAGGAGTTTTATCTGATGGGGCTCAAGGTTGACTCAGCCTTCCATCTTTCCGAGGTCAGTAAAATGAGGACCCAGATCATTGGGGGCAATACGCTGACTCTATCAACTGTTTAGAGAAGGCTATAAAGCCCCGTGAATATAAGTCCTATTGCTATTTCCATCCCTCCTAAATTCTGCCATTTTCCAATCTTTTCTGTGCAGCTAACCTTGATGGACCTCATGGAAGGGGACAATCAGACCCTGCAGGTGACCAAATTCTTGTTCCTGGGTTTCTCTGGCGTGCCCAGAGGTCAACCTTTCTTCTTTCTGCTCTTCCTGGCCATCTACCTCATCACCTTGGTGGCCAACTCAATGATTCTCATCTTGATCCAGCTGGATTCGCGCCTCCACAGCCCGATGTACTATTTCCTCAGCCATTTGTCCTGCTTAGATATCTGCTACTCCTCGGTCACCCTCCCCACCATCCTGGTGAACCTCCTGCGCCAGCAGTCCACCATCTCCTACAACGATTGCATGGCCCAGATGTTCTTCCTGATGACCTTTGCAGGGACTGAATGCGCACTGCTGGCTGTGATGGCCTATGACCGCTACGTGGCCATCTGTGAACCCTTACACTATTCTCAACTCATGAGTAGGAGGGTGCAGATCCCTCTAGCCACGGCTTCATGGATCTGGGGTCTTGTTGACTCTATCTTTCACACTGCGTTGGCCACCGATTTGGCCTTCTGTGGAAACAACCAGATCCATCACATCTTCTGTGATGTCCCCCCACTCTTGAAAATTGCCTGCAGTGACACCTACACCAACGAGATGGCTCTTCACACAGCGAGTATCTTTGTAGGGCTCTGCCCGTTCCTCCTGGTTGTCATTTCGTATGTCTACATCGTACGTTCCATTTTGCAAATCCGCTCCAGCAGTGGAAGGAGAAAGACCTTCTCCACCTGTGCTGCCCACCTGATTACCGTCATTCTCTTCTATGGGATGATCAACTTGAATTACAACCGTCCCAGTGCGGGGTACTCCTTGGGGGTGGACACTCTGATCTCCATCCTCTATTGCATCGTCACCCCCATGCTGAACCCCCTAATCTACAGCCTCCGAAATAAGGAGGTCAAAGGGGCCCTACAAAAACTTCTGTGCACTCAGGAGAAGGATGATGCATCTCCTGGAACTGTGAAGTAAAACAATGAGATCACCTTCCTACCTTCTCTGCATATTCTTCTCTATAGATCGACAACAGTTTTACCTCAATGAGGTGTTGTGTAGCTGCAAATTTCAACAGGGCTCCTTTGCTTAATGCCCGCGGGATTCTACCCGCCATATCCTTCCTTCCCATGTCGCCATTTTGGTTGAACCATTTAAGAGTTGGAAGGGACCTTGGAGGTCATCTAGTCCAACCCCCTGCTCAGGCAGGAAACCCTACACCAATTCAGACAAATGGCTGTCCAGTCTCTTCTTAAAAACCTCCAGTGTTGGAGCATTCACAACTTCTGGAGGCAGGTCGTTCCCTTGGTTAATTGTTTTCACTGTCAGGAAGTTTCTCCTTAGTTCAACAGCTCACCATGTAACCTGCCAATGGAGGGACCATTAGCAAAACAAATCCTTTGAACGTAACTGGACAATAAAGAGATAATGGGAGGGGGGTAGGAACTGGAAGGGAAAGTCAACTAGGAAAACTTCACATGTAAATATTAATTCTGGCTTTGCTGTACTGTAACCAGTTGGACTTTCGCACAAATGGAGTCGAGGGTCTTTCTTTCCTAAGAAACCAAGGCTGGACACTCTTGCTGATGATTTAGTTGTATTTCTGCAAGACCCAGAAAGGACAACGGAATATCTGAGGAGAAAACTCCATGACTTTGGAGCTTTAGCAAGTTTCAGACTAAATAAACAGAAAACAAAAATGCTGGTTAAGAATATAACCATGATTTCAAGACTATGAAACTTTGGAGGTGGAGAAAAAGATGAAATATCTTGGGGCTACGTTGGCCAATACAAATTCTAAACTGCATCAGAATAAGTGTGTGCCTGTTTTGAATGATATTGAAAAAGACTTACTATGATCAGACAAAGTGCAATTATCTTTATTGGGTAGGAATTAAGATGAATGTTTTATCAAAGATGCTATTTGGATTTGAGACAGTGGTGATATTGAGACAGAAAGACCTTTCTGTGCTTACATGGTTAGCCAGAAGCAAGATTTGTAAGCTCGAATAGGATTAAGCTTGTTCTATTTATGCCTAAGGAAGAAGAGGCACCTCACGGATAAGAGATGAGGAGCAACTTAGAAAGACGGGGAATCATTTTATATACAAACAAATTGGGTTTGGAATGTGTTCTTCCATTGGTCCACATCATTTAACCATGACCCAGGGAGCATGCTCAGTAGCTTTATGTATAACAGTTCGTATCATCCCATAGTATTCTTAGCATGATCTTGCTAATGCCCAACTGTGTATTCGCTAAGTTTGGTTTTTACATTACAATGAGTTTTCAGGTTATTAAAATTCAACTCTGGGCAATTCTTGTCTCTGGCTGGTTTGAACTGGTCCTTATGAGAAGGCAGATTTCCATGGAACAGAGGAACTGAAGTGGCAAAGAAACAACGGTGGAGATGTCTACCTCTACTGCTCCATTGTAGACCCAAAAGCTTTGCTGTGCTCTCTCTCCTACAAGGGCTTCCCTATCTGGGACCCCCCAAAGTTGGTGTTGAATACCAATAATTCCCAGCCATGCAGACTGAGACATTATGGGAACTAAAATCCCAAACATGTGGAAGGTAGATTCATCCCATTCTTGGATGTTCTGGATTTAGGAAAAGCAGAAGATCCTTAGTTCTCCCCTGAGAGTCCCTCCTTCTGGGGGAGGAGGCAGTCCTGAGTTCGAGCTTTCCCCCCTTAGCCCATCACTCCATCCTTCCAGGGAGGAACCCCCAGGGTGCAACTCCTTCGCTTTTCTGTTTGTGGTGCATGTATTGATCTCCAGGGAGAGTCAGATGCCGTAGATAGCGTCTCTCTTCAACTCTGGCCAATTCTTGTCTCTGGCTGGTTTGAACTGGTCCTTATGAGAATTTCACATTTATTTATTTATTTATTTATTTATTTATTTTATATTTTATATTTTATTTTATTTTATATTTTATTTTATTTTATTTTATATTTTATTTATTTTATTATTTTATTTTATTTTTTATTTATTTTATTTTATTATTTTTTATTTTTTTATTTTATTTTATTTTATTTTATTTTTATTATTTTATTTTTTATCTTTGTATTTTTTATTTTTCATTATTCATTTATTATTATTATTATTATTACTTTATTTTATTTTATTAATTTTATTATTTTATTTTATTTTATTTTACTTTATTTTTTATTTTATTTTATTTATTTTATTTTATTTTATTTTATTTTATTTTATTTTATTTTATTTTATTTTATTTTATTTTATTTTATTTTATTTTATTTTATTTTATTTTATTTTATTTTATTTTATTTTATTTTATTTTATTTTATTTTATTTTATTTTATTTTATTTTATTTTATTTTATTTTATTTTATTATTTTTCATTCATTCATTCATGCTTGTTTGTTTGTTTATTTATATCTTAGAACATTTATATAGCTGCCTCCTCACAGCAACTCTAGGTGGCTTGCAAACAATAAAAAGATAAAATAGAAAATAAAAATAAGAAAGATAAAAAAAACCAATACCCTCCCCCAGCTACCGCACACGATGAAATAAGCCGTTTGAGGGGCTCCATCGCACTCTGGGCTCCCCACGATCGTGTGCATCAGGTGGAGTCGTATCCGTCCCCTGAGGGCACAGATAAACGTCCAGGTGGCCTCAAGGACTCTCAGAGAGAGCGCTGGTGACCAGGGGACTGCAAGGAATATAAACCCCTCCTCCACCATTCAGTCAGAACTGAGGAAGCATCTGGGATGAGAAGTGAAACATTTTCAAGGAAAAACCATAAAGTCCAGTTGCCTTTTAGAAAAGCACCTTTGGGACAGCCGTGACCTGGAGGACTGAGAACCCCCATAAACAAAAGAGGGAAACTGATCCTCCATACCTCGTCAGACACAGTAATAAAGTCCCGTTAAAAAGAAACAAACAGGGCTTTGTTTATGGGTGGGGAATTCTGGGAGTTGAAGTCAACACATTTTCAAGTTGCCACAGTTGGGAAACACTGCTCTAACTATTCAGAAGTTTTTGTAGGGCCCCTTTGACCTCCTTGTTTCGGAGGCTGTAGATTAGGGGGTTCAGCATGGGGGTGACGATGCAATACAGGGTGGAGACCAGGGTGTCCATCCCCAAGGAATAGCCCGCACTGGGGCGGTTGTAATTCAAGTTGATCATCCCAAAGTAGAGGATGACGGTAACTAGATGGGCAGCACAGGTGGAGAAGGTCTTTCTCCTTCCAGTGTTAGAACGGATCTTCAGAATTGTAGATAGGATGTAGATGTAGGAAATGATGACAATGACAAAAGGACACAGACCTGCAATAGCACTTGCTGTATGAAGAGCTACCTCATTAACATACGTGTCACTGCAAGCTATTTTCAAGAGTGGGGGGACATCACAGAAGATGTGATGGATCTGGTTGTTTCCACAGAAGGCCAAATCGGTGGCCAATGCAGTGTGAATGGCAGAGTCAACAAGGCCCCAGATCCATGAAGCCGTGGCTAGAGGGATCTGCACCCTCCTACTCATGAGTTGAGAATAGTGTAAGGGTTCACAAATGGCTGCATAACGGTCATAGGCCATCACAGCCAGCAGTGCGCATTCAGTCCCTGCAAAGGTCATCAGGAAGAACATCTGGGCCATGCAATCGTTGTAGGAGATGGTGGGCTGCTGGCGCAGGAGGTTCACCAGGATGGTGGGGAGGGTGACCGAGGAGTAGCAGATGTCTAAGCAGGACAAATGGCTGAGGAAATAGTACATCGGGCTGTGGAGGCGCGAATCCAGCTGGATCAAGATGAGAATCATTGAGTTGGCCACCAAGGTGATGAGGTAGATGGCCAGAAAGAGCAGAAAGAAGAAAGGTTGACCGCTGGGCACGCCAGAGAAACCCAGGAACAAGAATTCGGTCACCTGCAGGGTCTGATTGTCCCCTTCCATGAGGTCCATTAAGGTTAGCTGCACGGAAAAGATTGGAAAAATGGCAGAATTTAGGAGGGATGGAAATAGCAATAGGACTTATATTCTGCTTCACGGTGCTTTATAGCCTTGTATAAACAGTTGATAGAGTCAGCGTATTGCCCCCAACGATCTGGGTCCTCATTTTACAGACCTCGGAAAGATGGAAACCTGAGTCAACCTTGAACCCCATCAGATCAAATTCCTGGCTGTGGGCAGAGTTTGCCTGCAAAACAGCATTTTAACCACTGCATTACCACGGCTTTATGGGATCAATGGAAAAGTGCACATCCTTTAAAATAATTGTGACAGTTTATAACATCATGATTTGAAATAACCTCCTCATTAATTAAGTTGAATTAAAAGACTCAAGTCATTAATTACTCTTATAAGAACCAAACTGATCTTGTTGGGCTTTGGGAAAGAACAGAGTGAAGCAGAAATGGATTTCTTGGTACATTTATTTTAATGGGAGCAGGAAGATTTACTGGACAGGTGACTATTTGGTTCGTATTTAGGTTGACCATTAAGTGGACTATTTCCTGTTTCCAAAGCGATTGCATAAGGAGGCCAGGATACTTTCAGGGGCATTGATCCACCTACTTGGGGTCCTCTATTCATGGGCTTCAAGTTGAGAGTGAAATTCCTCTTTCTGATTACTGAGAAGAAAGTGGCATCTCCAGTTCTTGAGCATCTCTGGATGGTTTCATTGAGCTGCGACGGAAGACCAAGACAAGCAACTGAGTGGGATAGTCTGGAATCAAACTCAGGATCCCAAAACCCATAATTCAGGCTTGCTGGAGTATTTATTTATTTAACAGGGAGGACTGGAGGAATTCTCTCCAGAGAATAGCGGAAGGGATTCCTAACACCCTGTGCTCTCTACATGGGGCTACCCTTGAAGATTGTTCGGAGACTACTATTAGTGCAAAATGCAGCTGCGCGAGCAATTGTGGGCCTTCCACGTTGTGCCCACATTTGGCCAACTCTCCGCATGCTGCATTGGTTGCCTATCGGTCTCCGAGCGCAATTCAAAGTGTTGGTTATTACCTATAAAGCCCTTCATGGCACTGGATCAGGATACTTACGGGACCGTCTTCTGCCACATACTTCCCTTCGACCGGTGAGAGCGCACAGGGTTGGCCTCCTCCGGGTCCCGTCAGCGAAACAATGTCATCTGGCGGGTCCTAGGGGGAGGGCCTTCTCTGTTGTGGCGCCCGCCCTCTGGAATCAACTGCCCCCTGAAGTCCGCGTTTCCCCCACTCTCCCGGCCTTCCGGAAGAATCTAAAAACCTATCTATGCCAGCAGGCCTGGGGATGACTGTGATTGTGTGTGAATGATGAATGTGTCTGGGGGTCTTTTTAAATGCTTTTTAGATTTGGTTTTAGATTTTTGAAATGCTGAGATGTTTTTGTTTATGTTGTTAGCCGTTCCGAGTCCTTGGAGAGGAGCGGCATAAAAATTTAATTAATAAATAAATAAATAAATAAAAGGATGCTCTCCTATTTATACATTTTGGGAAAGGAGGAGAAAGTGATAGAGTCGTACAGATGCACAAATTATAGGTGATGTAACGTTAGGTATTGACAATTATCAAACCTCAAGTTTATTTTCCACTCTTTTACTGTTGTTATCATAAAGAAGAAATATTGTCTTAATAGAATAAAAATATGAGTTACATTGGCATAGAAATTTTGATAAAGCGTATTGAGAACGGAAAGTTTTTTGAGAAATGAGGACTTTTCAAGGTTGCCCCAAATAACACACATTCCTTCTGTGTTCCTATTTGGCTACCACACACCCCTTCTTCTTAGAATTTGTTTTCCTCTTAATAGTTTTTGGGGTAACATTTAAAACCACAGCCTTGAGGCGAAGCTTCACAAGCAAGAGTGAACCACTGGATTTCTCAAAGACCATTTGGAGTGACCAGATTTTGCTATGTGTA
The DNA here is from genome assembly GCA_034064705.1 of Bothrops alternatus. Classification (NCBI taxonomy): domain Eukaryota; kingdom Metazoa; phylum Chordata; class Lepidosauria; order Squamata; family Viperidae; genus Bothrops; species Bothrops alternatus. The sequence goes on along the minus strand of JARGCV010000408.1, from coordinate 1,067,256 downwards.
GGATCAGCCTTCATTGGAGATGCTTCTGGGAGTGTTTATGAGTTCCTTTCATTGGGGGAGGGCAGTTCATTACAGCCATGTCCCTCCAGTTGACTGTCCCCAAAATCCCTCTGACACACCTGCTATGTGGGACTTGGTATCCCCCCCCCTTTGCAACCCTGTGCAAAGATGCAGAAAGGGGACCGTTGTGGATGGACACAGCTGGGGATGAACAGGAATTATAACCTTCTGCAAACTGTCTCTGATCACTCACATGTTTTTGTTTTTACAACACGCTTAAGGCAGGTTACTAATCTACCTCCATTTCTGGCTATGCTCAATGCCTGGAGGGTCCACAACCTCATCCACTGGCTGGATCTATTCATCAGGACAAGGTCCAAAAGCTAGGATGAAAACTACTCCAGTGCTGTATGCGGAGGAGATGAAGCCTGCTAGGTCCCAGAGAAGGGGGAAGCTCTCTCTCTCTCTCTCTCTCTCTCTCTCTCTCTCTCTCTCTCAAGACTCCAGGGGGATCATCCATCCAATGTGACTGGGATGGAAATGGTGGGGAGGGGGGGTGATAGGACCATTTCAAGGAGGAGAAATCTCTCGGCAGCCCCTGGAGATGGTGGATGAGATATCTCCTCAGCTATTGCTACTGAATATGGAGACCTGAGCTTGTGGCTTCTCTGGGGCAGTGGGTGGGAGAACATGGCCCTCAAAAGTCTTGGCATGCTATTTTTCTCTTCCATCTGGGAGGGTCCCAGGACAAGAGTTTGGCAGAATGAAAAAAGAGGCAAAGATCTAGGGGTGGCTCTGCCAGCAGAATTGAAGTGCCCCTCTGCCTTCCTCAAGGTGGCACAGAACCTTAAGACTCTCCAGAATCTGCTTCCTCTTTGCCAAACCCGTCCTACCTCTCCTGTCTTTGCTGCTAATCCCCAGGAATGTCTTCTGCACCCTGCTTCTGTGCTGCACAACCCTTCCAAGGCCCAGAAAGACTAAGGAGGCCAGTGTGATCACAGTAGCCCCCTCTGGGGGTGTGTGTGTGTGTGGGGGGGTGATCCCTACTGCTGATGGTATGGGGGGGTCTTTTCCTTCGTGCATTAGGGACTGCAAGAAGAACTAATGGACCCAGACTACTGGACAATAGGTTGTCTGTTAAGTACTTGACTGTAAAACTAGAAAATTAATAAAATATTTATTAAAAAAAATAAAGAAGGTGATGCAAGGAAAAGATCAAGAGAACTTTGTGCAGCTGATCAAAAGGAGCAGATGCAACCCTGGGGATCGTAAGGAGAGAGAGGATCCTAATCACCGTGCAAATTTCCCTGCAGCCACAAATGGAGATTTGGGTGGTCCCTGCATTTGGGAGGGCGTGAGCAAAAGATAAACACATCAGGAATTATGATCTTGTGCATGGTGTGAAGGTACAAGCTGCCTCTGATCACACGCACAGTCTGTGTGTGTGTGTGGGGGGGGTGATCCCTATTGCTGATGGTATGGGGGGGGGTCTTTTCCTTCGTGCATTAAGGGCCGCAAGAAGAACTCCAGAGTGAGGACAAAGGACGGCTCCTGGTTGAACCTGGAGTGGCTGCTTCCACACAACCATTTCACCAAGTCCACTCATGTCACTCTCTGAACTCACACAACACAATCGCGGTGTTTGCACACGAATGCCCTTCCTGTGCAACATTGCACAGCCGGGAGAGTTTCTGCCACTTCCCCAATGATAGATACAGATTCCCCCCCCCCCTGTTTCTTGCTAAGGGGGTTGTGTGAAGCCGCAGCCAGGAAGAGACGGTCCTCCTTGAATTTATTCTGCCCCCCCCCCGACCCCGACCCTCCTTCTGATGGACCTCCAGGTGCTCGTGGGGTTCCTGCTTTGATCCATGACCGCCTCCTGTTGGTCCTCAGGAGGATTCCAGGACCGTCCTGAGCTTCTTCTCCTGACCAGCAAATCCTCCTCTGGAATTTGTCGTCCTCTCCTCACCCCAAAAAGGTCCGTTGCTTTCCCACCCCTGCTGGGGTCTTCCCAAATTCCTTTCCATCACAGGCAACTTCTTTCTCAAACACATCTAGAAAGGCGTTTTCCCTGGTGTATGTGCGTATATTTGTGTCTCTCTCTCTCTGTGTGTGTGTGTTTAAAGGGGAGATTAAGAGGCATGGGGAGCTTGGTACTCAGTAGGTGATCCAAGAATCCCACCCCAAAATATTGGGCTTGGACACCAAGAAGTCCATTTCCACCATTCCCAGCTTTAGGGTCAGGGGGTCTCCAGGGAGAAGGTCCAGGTCCTCCCCTGTCTCCTCACCACCAACACCTCATTTTAGATATTTTTTTCCTCTCAGGCACCAGGAAAGAATGAGACTGAATTGAAGAGTCTGAATCAGAGGCAATTTATGTACCTTACAGAGCGACAAAAGGGCTGGTTTAAAAAGGGGTGCATAGTAAATATCTCCTCCACCGTCCCACCACCCACCACCCCACCCCCTGCTGCCAAAGGGGGCTTGGCCAGTTGTGAGGTCCTTCTCTCTCATCTTTCTTTGGGGTCTCCTCACCTTGTAAAAGCCTCCAGGATGGAGCTGCTGCTTTCCCTTCTGCTGCTGCTACAACTTTTGGAAGTGGAGACAGGAAAACTCTCTCCGTGGCCGTCTGTGGGACCCAAAGGTGCTACAGAAAAAAGGGGGGGATTTGGAAGTTCTCCTCTTCTGCCCTGAGGGGGTCTCTGCTTCTTCCTCCAAGCCTCTTTGAGGTATCAGATGCCCCAAATCTTGTCTGCGTCACCCTGGGAGCCAATGCTGGCTAAAGCAGAGAAACGATATCTACGGCATCTGACTCTCCCTGGAGATCAATACATGCACCACAAACAGAAAAGTGAAGGAGTTGCACCCTGGGGGTTCCTCCCTGGAAGGATGGAGTGATGGGCTAAGGGGGGAAAGCTCGAACTCAGGACTGCCTCCTCCCCCAGAAGGAGGGACTCTCAGGGGAGAACTAAGGATCTTCTGCTTTTCCTAAATCCAGAACATCCAAGACATGGGATGAATCTACCTTCCATATGTTTTGGATTTTAGTTCCCATAACATCTCAGCCTGCATGGCTGGGAATTATTGGTATTCAACACCAACTTTGGGGAGTCCCAGATAGGGAAACCCTTGTAGGAGAGAGAGCACAGCAAAGCTATTGGGTCTACAATGGAGCAGTAGAGGTAGACATCTCCACCGTTATTTCTTTGCCACTTCAGTTCCTCTGTTCCATGGAAATCTGCATTCTCTAACACTCCTAAAGACTCTTGCAGGTAGAATAGCATAGCATAGCATAGCATAGCATAGCATAGCATAGCATAGCATAGCATAGCATAGCATAGCATAGCATAGCGTAGCATACCGGTAGCATAGCATAGCATAGCATAGCATAGCATAGCATAGCATAGAATAGAATAGAATTATTGTCACTTTGAATGTACACTAATCGACATACATTAAAATGAAATTTCATTGCATACAATTCTGAAAGGATCACCACCTCCAATATACACCACATAAATATGACAAAAATAAATAAATAAATACAAAATTATGCCTATACCCGCAGGACCGTCTTGTGGGACCGTCTTCAGCCTCATGAATCCCAGCGACCGGTTAGGGCGCATAGGGCTGGCCTCCTACGGGTGCCGTCCATTAGGCAGTGTCATCTGACGGGTCCTAGGACAAGGGCCTTCTCCGTTGCTGCCCCAGCCCTCTGGAACCAGCTTCCCTCAGAGGTTTGTACTGCCTCCTCCCTCCTAGCCTTCCGGAAAGGATTGAAGACCTATTTATGCCGACAGGCTTGGGGGGTATGAACTGTGTTCTGCCCCCGGGCCTAGGAATGTGCTTCCATCGTTGATTGTGTATTTGATTGTGTTTGCATGTTGTATGTATGGATCTTTGGATTGGATGTTATCATTATTATTAATTTTTTTATATGTAGCTGTATTGTTGTTGTGAGCCGCCCCGAGTCTTGGAGAGGGGCGGCATAGAAATTTGATAAAATAAATAAAATAAATATATTCTATGACACATATATTCTATTCTGTTCTGTTCTGTTCTGTTCTGTTCTGTTCTGTTCTGTTCTGTTCTGTTCTGTTCTGTTCTGTTCTGTTCTGTTCTGTTCTGTTCTGTTCTGTTCTAAGAACATAAGAACATAAGAAGAGCCCTGCTGAATCAGGCCAAAGCCCATCGAGTCCAGCATTCTGTGTCACACAGTGGCCCACCAAATGTACATGGGGATCTTGAGCAGAAAGAGAAGGCAAAACCCTCCCTTTCCCTTGACCCCCAACAAATGGTACCCAAGGGAATCCTGCCTGCCTCAACCAACATAGAGGCGGCACATGGACATCCGTTTTAATAACCATCGATACACTTTGCATCCATGAATCTATTCTATTCTATTCTATTCTACTAAATGCACCAGGGATGGCCTACATCTGAACTACGTAAGAGAGAAGAAGGGGAGAGAGAGAGAGAGAGAGAGAGAGAGAGAGAGAGAGAGAGAGAGAGAGAGAGAGAGAGAGAGAGAGAGAGAGAGAGAGAGAGAGAGAGAGAGAGAGAGACAGAGACAGAGACAGAGACAGAGACAGAGACAGAGACAGAGACAGAGACAGAGACAGAGACAGAGACAGAGACAGAGACAGAGACAGAGACAGAGACAGAGAGAGACAGAGAGAGAGACAGAGAGAGAGACAGAGAGAGACAGAGAGAGACAGAGAGACAGAGAGACAGAGAGAGAGACAGAGAGAGACAGAGAGACAGAGAGACAGAGAGACAGAGAGAGACAGAGAGACAGAGAGACAGAGAGACAGAGAGAGACAGAGAGAGAGAGACAGAGAGACAGAGAGACAGAGAGAGACAGAGAGACAGAGAGACAGAGAGACAGAGAGAGAGAGACAGAGAGAGAGAGAGAGAGAGAGACAGAGAGACAGAGAGACAGAGAGAGACAGAGAGACAGAGAGACAGAGAGACAGAGAGACAGAGAGAGACAGAGAGACAGAGAGAGACAGAGAGAGACAGAGAGAGAGAGACAGAGAGACAGAGAGAGAGAGAGAGAGAGAGAGAGAGAGAGAGAGAGAGAGAGAGAGAGAGAGAGAGAGAGAGGACACAGAAAGAATGTGGATGGGAAAACAGATGATTGTTGATTATGTGCAAAGAGAAATGAGAAGGAGAAGAGAATGACAAACGCATCAATGAAGAAGGAACATCTGCTCCTGCACTGAAGATCTGTACAACTGTACATCCCCAGCTTCTTCACTGCCCTTGTCTTCCTTGCCAAGGGACACAACAGTCCACAACCTCACCTGAGGTCGGGGGAGTGGAAATGTTCTGCCTCATCTTGCAGTGGACCATCAGAACTTTCTTCCCCCTGGTGAAACATTTGGGTCTCCTGGTTCTGCCTACCCACTGTCCCATTCACATGGTGATTTTCTGGATGTATTTAGGATGAAACAAATGAAAATTCTGAAAAACAAACATAACATTTGTCTTGGATAGATACCTTTTATTCCAATTGTTCTACCCATCACCTGACAGCTCCTTGTCCCACACAGCCTCCGCCTTGTAATTATAGTATTATAATCTAGTATTTTAGAATAATGGGAGTCTATTGTCCCATGTCTCTGGCTGGCTCCCAAACAGCTGAGGCACATTCGGGAATTTTGGTTCATCATTTGACAAAATCTGAAGGATGTATAGGGAGGTGGAAGTCAAGGCGATCTGGAAGAGGAAAAAGATTCTTCTGCAAATACCTTGAGCAGGCAGGTGGGAGAAAGTTCTCCAGATCTTTTTTCCCCTTCCCCCTTTCAATGATTAAATCAAGATGAGGATATGGGAAGGAAAGATATGGCGAGTAGAGTCCCAAATGTCATTGAACCAATCAGCCATATTTGAATTTACAACTACCGTACACAACCCGTCAGTCTGGAGAAATCATTGCTGATGGTGGACAGAATATACAGAGAGACTAAGAAGGAGGCCAACTCTTTACCTTCAATGCTTCCCAGGAGATGTATCGTCCTTCTCCTGAATGCTCAGAAGCTTTCGTAGGGCCCCTTTGACCTCCTTGTTTCGGAGGCTGTAGATTAGGGGGTTCAGCATGGGGGTGATGATGCAATAGAGGGTGGAGATCAGAGTGTCCATCCCCAAGGAGTAGCCCACAGTGGGACGGTTGTAATTCAAGTTGATCATCGCAAAGTAGACAATGACGGTAACCAAGTGGGCAGCACAGGTGGAGAAGGTCTTTCTCCTTCCAGCGCTAGAACGGATCTTCAGAATTGTAGATAAGATATAGACGTACGAAATGACAACCAGGAAGAAAGGGCAGAACCCCACAAAGACACTTGCTGTGTGAAGAGTCAGCTCATTGGTGTAGGTGTCACTGCAGGCAATTTTCAAGAGTGGGGGGACATCACAGAAGATGTGATGGATCTGGTTGTTTCCACAGAAGACCAAATTGGTGGCCAATGCAGTGTGAATGGCAGAGTCAACAAGGCCCCAGATCCACGAAGCTGTAGCCAGAGGGATTCGCACCCTCCTACTCATGAGTTGAGAATAGCGCAAAGGTTCACAGATGGCAGCATAGCGGTCATAGGCCATCACAGCCAGCAGTGCAGATTCAGTTCCTGCAAAGCTCATCAGGAAGAACATCTGGGCCATGCATTCGTTGTAGGAGATGGAGGGCTGCTGGCGCAAGAGGTTCACCAGGATGGTGGGGAGGGTGACCGAGGAGTAGCAGATGTCTAAGCAGGACAAATGGCTGAGGAAATAGTACATCGGACTGTGGAGGCGCAAATCCAGCTGGATCAAGATGGGTAACATTGAGTTGGCCACCAAAGTGATGAGGTAGATGACCTGAAAGAGCAGAAAGAGGAAGGGGTGGCCTCTGGGCATGCCAGAGAAACCCAAGAACAAGAATTCGGTCACCTGCAGGGTCTGATTGACACCTTCCATGAAGTCCATCAAGCTGCAGAATTCATGGGTAACCGCTGGTTTCAAGTCAAAGCATGAAGAAGAATCTTCAGAAGCAGGAGTGAACCACAGGACTTCCCCAAGGCCACCTGGAATAATTAAGCAATAATCTGCATGAATTAAAAAAAAATCCAGGTAGGACAGATGGTTCTTGGTTCATGGATTCAATTCAGGAGGGTTGTAAGTACAGACATGTCCCTCCAATCAGTGTTGATTGTTAGATTAAGATTTGGGACCCCAAATTATTCTTCTGACAGGATCTTTTCTCTTTTTGGGGGATGGGGAAGGGAAGAACGTGGGGAGAGAAAGTGTCAGAATCCAATTATATTTCACCTCTAGTTATCGACTATGGAAAACCCCATTTCTGCCCTCTCTGGATTCTTTCATACGATGAAGGGGAAGGGGGGGTGAACAAGGGGGTTTTATGGCCCTCACTTCCTTCGGTACAACTTCAAAGGGACTGAATGTGGATACCACCAAAAGGACTAAATCATAACAATGGGGCCATCAGCTTTCATCTACTCCTCTCTGAAGTCTCCCTTCCACCGGCAGTGAGGAAAAAGGGGGTGGAAATGTAACGCCTGGGATTGTCGCTGGAAAGATGGTGGGGTGGGGTGGGGCTGCTGGGGACCCCTTAAAACCTTGAACCATAGGGCTTGGCCCCCAAGTCCTGTATAGAATGCCTGCAACCATTTTATCTTAATAAAGATGCCTATTGGAAGAAATATTCCAAGAGTTCTGTCTTCTTAAGATGCAAAGTGGGGTGGGTCCTTACAGAAAGCTTTGCTCCACCAGGCATGACAAAAAAAGGGAACTTCTTCTCTCAAGCCACGTGCAATTTAGGCGTCTTCCTAACCAGGGCTGGTGGTGGTGGGGTCCATGTGAAATGGTTCGTGGGTGCATTCATCTCCACCCACACCTTCCCTCTTGCTGTATGGGGAGTCCCTTTGCCCCTTTGTGTTCCTCACCTGCTCAGAGTCTCCTGGATGAAGATGGCAGGTGTGAAATTCTTCCCTTTCTCCTTTTTCTGCTGCTTGCAAGATCCCCAGGTCGGCGCAGTGTTAAAAGGCACTACTGCAGGCTGACTCTGCCCACTGCCAGGAGTTCAATCCTGAGGTTTACTCAGCCTTCCATTCTTCTGAAGATGGTCAAAGGACCCTGATTGTTGGGGACAATGTGCTAACAACACTTCTGCATTGTAAACTCCCCAGAGACTGCTGTAAAGAGCTACGGGGCGGGAGATAAATCTCAGTGCTGTTGCTGTTGCTGAGAAAAGAGACATGGTTTATATCGCATCTAGCAGGTCCCTGGACATGGCTTGCATCAGAAAGGAGAACAACAAAGCGTCTACTCTACATGCTTCCCATTTGGGAGTTCCTTGATGGAACCTTTGGACCTTTTGAATAAAGGCTGGGAGCTGGGAACTTAGACCAAGATCCACACGTAACAGAGTAACAGAGTTGGAAGGGACCTTGGAGGTCATCTAGTCCAACCCCCTGTTCAGGCAGAAAACCCTCTACCATTTCAGACAAATGGCTGTCCAGTCTATTCTTGAAAACTTCCAGTGTCGGAGCACCCACAACTTCTGGAGGCAGGTGGTTCCACTGATTAATTGTTCCAACTGTCAGGAAGTTTCTCCTTAGTTCCAGGTTGCTTCTCTCCTTGGTTAGTTTCCATCCGTTGCTTCTTGTCCTGCCTTCAAGGGCTTTGGAGAATAGCTTGACTCCCTCTTCTTTGGGGCAGCCCCTGAGATCATGTCCTTTTTTCATTAAACGAGACATGCGCAATTCCTGCAACTGTTCTTCATATGTTTTAACTTCCTTTTCCTTGATCATCTTTGTTGCTCTTCTCTGCCCTCTTCCTAGATCAGGGGTAGGCGACCTCGGCTCTTTTATGACTCAGGGACTTCAACTCCCAGAATTCCTAAGTCAGCATAGTTGAAGTCCATGAGTCATAAAAGAGCTGAGGTTGCTTACCCCTGTCCCAGAGTCTTAACATCTTTTTCACCTCATGGTGACCAAAATCTCCAGTATTAGAGCATCCACAACTTCTGAGGACAAGATGTCCCACTGATTAATTGTTCTAACTAAAAGGATGGAGTGAATTTCCTCTGGACCTTTGAGCTTATGAACTGGACTTGTGTGACTTTCTACGCCTGGGGCCTTCCAGAAGTATCCACCTTCAGTTCTCATTCTTTCTCAGCCTCTGTCTGAATGGGACTGGGGTGAGCTTCTCCCTGATATAGAAGGCCAAAGATTACATGGGGACTTAGCAGCCGAAGCTTTTGTTCTCCGTGGAGCAGGGGAGCTGTGCAGATGGGCATCGCTGCTCTGTTTTGTGGTGTGCTGGAACTTTTGCAGTGTGGGGACACGGCGAGAGAGCTTCTTGACTCATCTGCATTCTCTGGGTGTTTTTTTTTTTTTTAACATTATAATGAGTTTTCAGGTTATTCAATTTCAACTCTTTGGGCAAGTCTCGTCTCTGATTGGTTAGAAGTGGTCCTTACCAGAATTTCACATTCTTGCTTGTTACTTCAGAGAAGTAGAAACATTAATCCAACAATGGTTGGAAACTGACCAAAGAGAGAAGCAACCTGGAATTAAGGAGAAGCTTCCTGACAGTGAGGACAATCAACCAGTGGAACAGATGTTGCCTCCAGAAGTTGTGGGTGCTCCATCACTGGAGCCTTTTAAGACGAGGCTGGACAGCCACTTGTCTGAGATGGTATAGGTCCTCCTGCTTGAGCAGGGGGCTGGACTAGAAGACCTCCAAGGTCCCTTCCAGCTCTATTCTACTGTAATCAAAATTGTTCCTTGTGAATGAAGAGATTACTCAAAGAGGCCCTCTTCTCTTGCTCCTATCACCCTTGTGCTGGGAATTGATTGGCTATGGTTATCATTTGGCTGGGAAGGTGTAAAGTCTCCTGCCTTTAGCATGGGGTTGGACTAGAAGACCTCTAAGCTCCCTTGCAGCCCTATGATTATATAAATAGATTAGAAAGTTGGTATATAGATACAGATATGTAGATAGATGAGATAGATGAAATAGATGAGATGAGATAGATAGATAGATAGATAGATAGATAGATAGATGAGATGAGATGAGATGAGATGAGATGAGATGAGATAGATAGATAGATAGATAGATAGATAGATAGATAGATAGATAGGTAGGTAGATAGATAGACAGATGATAGATAGATAGATAGACAGACAGACAGACAGATAGACAGTAGATGATAGATAGATAGATAGATAGATAGATAGACAGACAGATGATAGATAGATAGATAGATAGATAGATAGATAGATAGATAGATAGATAGATAGATAGATAGATAGATAGATAGATAGATAGATAGATGATAGAGAGATAGACAGACAGAGTTGGCAGATAAGTAGGTAGGTCGATGATAGACAGAGGATAGATAGGGAGATAGATAGATAGATAGATAGATAGATAGATAGATAGATAGATAGATAGATAGATAGATAGATAGATAGATAGATGGATGGATGGATGGATGGATGGATGGATGGATGGAGGGAGGGAGGGAGGGAGGGAGGGAGGGAGAGAGAGAGAGAGAGAGAGAGAGAGAGAGAGAGAGAGAGAGAGAGAGAGAGAGAGAGAGAGAGAGAGAAAGAGGTGGCTAGATGGAGGGTTGGATTGTTGGAGGGATGACAGAGAGATCAGCTCTCCTCCCAGAGTTGTGAGTGCTCAATCAATCTTTCAAGAAAAGATTCGACAACTGTTTGTCCAGAATATTATAGGGTCTCCTGCCTTGAGCAGGGGGTGGACTAGAAGACCTCTGAGTCCTTTCCAGCCCTATGACTCTATGTTCTACATAATCCAGATGTGCCCAGGGGTGAGGAATCACTTATTTGCCATTATGGAAAAGTCAACACTTCAACCTTTACAAGCTCTTCTCTGCCCAATGATATCCAGTACAGTTACACTGCTGCCTCTCCAGGGTGGGTGACCGTGGAGTTTGGGTTAGTGCAAATCACATGGAAGGAATGTCTGGATAACTATTTGATGGAAAGGTTTTGGGCTCAAATAAACACGTCGAGACAAAAATTTCAAAGATTTTGTTTTATTCAGATAAGCACTTTGTAGAGGAGAAATAATGGGCCAACACACATGGCTCACTTACCACCAAATTTTTGTCAAGAGGAATATAAAATGAAATCCAGGGAAGAACTGGTGGTAGAGGAACACAGTTGTCAGTGTTTTTTTTAAAATTTAGAATTATTAGAAAGATTTGAACTAGACAAAATAATCCACAGTTTTGATTAAGTTTGAAACAGAATTGTGGACAAATGATGAAAGCGTAATTGATAAAATGTCTAAACTTTTTCATCTGCAATTTGAAACAGAAGTACAAGAGAAACAATGCGAGGTTAAAAAGGTCGGTTGTAAGATACGAATGAAACAGTGAGAAAATAGCTGGATTGAAGGATTGAAATTTATGCTACGTTATAAACTTTAAAATGATTTTTAAATAAAATGATGGTGGTGATATATCAGCATAGGAATTCAGAGGATTTTAAAGATTAATATTAATATACCATTGAGCCCAGAGGTTTGATGGACAAACAATTGGGGGGAAAAAATTACAGAAATTGTTTTTTGTGCACGATAACTGCAGTGAGAGTATTCTAGGAACAAAATTGGAAAGATTTGTTGAGTGAGAACAATTAACCAGTGGATGTCCCTAGGATCTCCTGGTCTTCTTTCCCCTCTCTACTTCCCCTCCAAGCGTTGCTACTTTACAGACAAGGATAAGCAGAGAGGGTTAAGGAGGAGAGCTGGTTTTTCCTTCATTGCTCTCCAGGTGGTGCATCTTCCTTCTCCTGAATGCTCAGAAGTTTTCGTAGGGCCCCTTTGACCTCCTTGTTTCGGAGGCTGTAGATTAGGGGGTTCAGCATGGGGGTGACGATGCAATAGAGGATGGAGACCAGGGTGTCCACCCCTAAAGAGTAGCCCACACTCGGACGGTTGTAATTCAAGTTGGCCATGCCAAAGTAAACAAGGACAGTAAGCAAGTGGGCAGCACAGGTGGAGAAGGTCTTTCTCCTTCCGGTGCTAGAACGGATCTTCAGAATTGTAGATAGGATGTAGATGTAGGAAATGGCAACCAGGAGGAAAGGGATCAGACCCACAAAGACACTTGCTGTGTGAAGAGCCATCTCATTGACATAAGTGTCGCTGCAGGCAATTTTCAAGAGCGGGGGGACATCGCAGAAGATGTGATGGATCTTGTTGGCTCCACAGAAGACCAAATCGGTGGCCAGGGCAGTGTGAACGGCTGAGTTGAGAAGGCCCCAGACCCATGAAACTGTAGCCAGAGGGACTTGCACCCCCTTACTCATGAGTTGAGAATAGTGCAAAGGTTCACAGATGGCCGCATAGCGGTCATAGGCCATCACAGCCAGCATGGCGCACTCAGATCCAGCACATGTCATGAGGAAGAACATCTGGGCCATGCACTCGTTGTAGGAAATGGTGGGCTGCTGGCGCAAGAGGTTCACCAGGACCTTTGGGATCGTGACTGAGGAATAGCAGATGTCTAAGCAGGACAAATGGCTGAGGAAATAGTACATCGGGCTGTGGAGGCGCGAATCCAGCTGGATCAAGATGAGAATCATTGAGTTGGCCACCAAGATGATGAGGTAGATGGCCAGGAAGAGCAGAAAGAAGAAAGGTTGACCCCTGGGCATGCCAGAGAAACCCAGGAACAAGAATTCGGTCACCTGCAGGGTCTGATTGACACCTTCCATGAGGTCCATCAAACTGTGGAGGAGAAGGATGGATTGCAGTAGAATTCAGGAGTAGCCACTGGTTTCAAACCACACCATGAATAAGAAGCTTCAGAAGTGTTAGTGAGCCACCGGCTATTCCCCAAGGCCATCTGGAATAATTAAACAATGCTTTGCATGAATAAAATAATCTTCAGCTAGGAGAGATGCTTTTGGAGATGCTTATGGGTTCCTTTCAGTGAGGTGGAAAGTTTACTACAGCTGTCTTCCTCCAGTTAACTCTCCCAAAAAGCCACTTGGCACACATGCTATGAGTGACCTGGGGTTTCCCACCCCAGCTGGAAATGAACAACAGGATTCCTTCCATGGGCTGCATTCATCTAAGACCCTTCACCTGTTTTGGGGAGTTTACCCAAAGAGTTCATCCCCCAAATGAAAACTCAACAGAGGGGGCTGGCATGAGGGAGTAAGCAACACAGAATTTACTCGGATTGATCCTAATGAAGTATTAATAGATAGAGCAGATGATTGGGAGAGGAACTCTGCTGGCAGTGCATGTATCCCTGCAGCCACAAGAAGAGATTTCTGCTCCCAGCATCTGGGAGGGTTTGAGCATCTCAGGAATTATAACCTTTCCATGGTGTGAAGCTACAAGCTGCCTCCGATCACTCACAAGTCTTTGCTTGTACAGGATATTCAAGGCAGGTCACAAGGTTAATCCCATTTTGGGGTGTGTACAGTCCCCGAAATTGTATAGCCATGTTGGCCACAAGACCACAAAAATGTCTTCGGACAATGCTGGCTCCCTCAGCTAAGGAAGGGAAGTGAGCACCGCTCCCTAGAGCTGGACACAAATGGACATAAGGAAACCTTCACCTTTGTACGCAAGAATCTGATCTACTAACGGTCCAGGAGAATTGGCACCAGAGAAGAGTCAACGGAGTTCACAGAGGGCTGGGCTTAGGTCTCTCCAAAACTGATGATGCATCTGACCCTTCCCTCAGGCTCTGCCTGGGCCATCTCCTACCTCATCCCTGCTCCAGACTCTTGGCTGAAGCCACCGCTGAAAGAAATTCTGGCTAGGGGCGTGAAGGAGAAGAGCCTTTTCTGCTGATGCCTCTACCTTGTGGAACATTCTGCCACTGGTCCTCCAGAAGGATATCAAAACTGATGATACATTTGACCCTTCCCTCAGGATTCTCTCTCCCTCTCCAGGAAGACTCTGGGATCATCCATCCAATGTGACTGGGATGGAATTAGAGAGGGGGGGAAGACCATTTCAAGGAGGAGAAATGTCTTGGTGGATAAGGTGGCTTGTCTCTGAAGGGGGCGATCTCTCCTTAGCCATGGCTAGAGGCTTGGGAAGCCATGCTGGGGCATTGGGGGGTGAAATTTGCAGAGAGATTTCTGCTGCAATACCAACTATGCATAAAGCTTCTCCCGTTAGCTCTAATCCTCATTTTGAGAGAGTAATTTTGTGTCTGTGTGAGATCAGAAGACATCGTTTCTTTGCTTAATTAATAAACTACCTCCCCCTTCTGATCCTCACACTCTCTCTTTGACCCTCCTCTCTCCAGATCCAGACATCTTCAGAGATTCTCAATCATCCAGGCCACATTGGTCCCAAAAGGAGAGTGGACTTTCTTTGTTGTTTTTTCCTTGAAAACGTTTTGCTTCTCATCCAAGTTCTGAAGAAGACTGAAGAACTGAAGAAGCTTCTTGGACGAGAAATATTTTCAAAGAAAAAAACCCCCAAGAAACTCCAGGTGTCTTTTTGGGACATCCTGATCCAGATGTCCATCAGCTCATCCTCTGGACTCTCTCCTCCCCTCTGAGGCTCACCTACTGCACCACTGAGATAAAAGCCTTTCCCAATTTCTTCTCCATGGGTGTAGCTTATTCAACAAAAACACCTTTTCTCTTTTTTGAGGGCGGGGGAAGAGGAAGGGGAGAGAAAGCTTGGCTCCATCAGGCATGAAAAAGGGCCAAGCTTCTTCTCACCAACAACCGTGCAATTTGTGCATCTTCCAGACAATGGCTGGCATTGAGGTGCATCTCAAAGGGTTAGTCCATGCATTCATCTCCCCCCCATACATACCTTTTCTCCAGGTGGATCTGAGATTTCTTTGCTCCTTGTCTTCCTCACCTGGTGAGAAGCTCCTGGGTGTAAGCTGCTTCTTCTTCCTTTCTTCTTCCTCCCTCTTGCAAACTCCCCAGTAGACCTTTCTACCTTGAGGGGTTTTTTGGATTCTTGCTCTCAGCCTCCTTGAGACATCTGAGGTCCCATATCTGCCCTACACGCACGAAGCCAAATGTTGGCAAGAAAAGGGAGACAAGATATTTATGGCACCTAACATGTCCCTGGAGATGTCTTTCATCACAAAGCAGAAGAGTGAAGTATCTAACGTGCTTCTCACTTGGGAGAACCTGGCATTAAACTTTGGGATAAATGGCAAAGGGTGCGAACGAGAGGTCAGGAACATTGTTATTGTAAGCCGCCCTGGGTCCTAGGAGAAGGGCGGCATATAAGTTTAAATAAGTAAATAAAATAAATAAAATAAACATGGAAAAATGTCCAGCGGGGTTCATCTATTTATTTGTTCAATTTATGTGCTGCCCATCTCCCTGATAAGGGGACCCTTCTAAACACTAAAAAGACAGATATAAAACAATTAAAAAAATGTAAAGCTTCATTAAAAATCTAGAACCAAGGAGATGGACAGTATGGGAATGAGATCTTCATCATACCTCATCAACCACCTCCAGTGGTGAGTGCCCCGCCTTTGGGCCTCAAGCCTGGAAGGCAATGTGATCTGGAACTGGGAGAACTTTGAGATCTGTCATGGTCAGATCACATTCTGATTACCACAAGGTTCACCAGTGCTATTGTCCATTACAGGGAGACAGGATCTATTAGATTGGCCACAGATGGACCTGGATAGGTGTCGGAGGGAACTGAAGGCTGTTCCTAGTGGTCTGCTTACCCTCCATGTGAGGTCTCAGTTATTGCTTGGAACAAGAGGGCCACTGAGGCACTGGATTGGGGTGCTCCTATGTGATCTTTCTTGTCTTTTGGATCCCATCAATGCCCACAGTTTACAGAAGAGTTGAGAAAGATGAAATGACAAAAGAGACGTTTGGAGCATCACTGGGGCTTTACGAGGAACAAACTCAACCAAACATGGGCTAGAGCTTTTATTAAGGTCTACTACATGGTGGTCATTAAGGTCTATTATTAAGGTCTACTACATGGTGGTCAGAGTGATGAAGTGACAATATTTCTCAAACTTTGTTGTAGGAATCCCACGGACTTGTTACGCGTGACCTTGTGTTTGGTTGAGCTCATTGCTTGTTCCAAGCTCAAGCCAAGATCATTGTTTTCTTGCAGAACTTCAGAATAGAAGATTAGCACTACTGGATTAGCACTACTGGATTAGTCCAGGATCTCTTGAGTTCTCACAGGGGCTGACCAGCTACCTCTGAGATGCTCACAATAGGATATGGAAGTAGAAAGAAGAGAATATTTGTAGGTTGAACTGTGAGGTCCTTGGTGCTCTCTGAGCTTGGTGGTTTTCTTTCTTTCTCTTTTAAAAGAAATTTATTAATTTTATAATCATAAATATAACAAAGAATCAAATTGAAAACAACTCAACTGAATACACTCGTTTAGAACTTTTTCCAAAACACACACACACACACACACAAAAAAAAAACTTAACTAGAATAATTAAAATAACTATGGGTATTGCTCGGTGGCACCCCCCACCACATCCCCCTCTTCCTTCCTTCCTCCCTACCTCTACTTCTATCCACCCACCCTCACTGCCTCCCTCTCTCTCCTCCCTCCTCATACCACCTCCCTACATCCTTCCAGCCTTCACTCCTCGATCTACTCCCCTTCCAGATGTGGTGCTGAGATGCCGCCCGAGCAACCCCTCTTTTATCAAAAAATATATCGTTCTTATATAATACCAATACCATATTTCAGTTGAATAGATTATAAGACCCCACCCACCCACCCACCCACCCTGACTTCCCGGAGTGAATACAGGGTAAAAACACAAGAAAACCCTCTAAACTACACCAAATTATTATGTAGATCCTGTTAAAAATTTAACTATATTTTTCAATCCAACATAGAAAAATTTAACTATATGCTAAATACAATTTCTTAGATTGATATTTCCCTTGTATATACTCTATCCATTTTTTCCAATCCAACATATATTTTTCATTTGAATGATCCTTCAAATATGCAGATATTTTAGCCATTTGTGCCAAATTCATAAGTTTTAAAGTCCATTCTTCAATAGATGGTAGTTCTGACATCTTCCAATATTGTCCCACCAACAGTCTTGCTGCTGTAATCAGGTTCAAAATTAAGTTCGTCTCTATGGTGGTACAGTCTTTTATAATACCTAACAAAAACAACTGTGGTAAAAATTCAATACGTTTTTTCAAAATATTTTGCAATATCCACCATATTTTTATCCAAAAAGCCTTGATTTTTCTACAAGTCCACCATACATGAAAATAAGTAGCATCCATAGATTCACATCTCCAACACTTAGGTTGTAAATCAGGGTACATACATGATAATTTTTTCAGATCTAAATGCCATCTATAAAACATTTTATAAAAAATTTCTCTTAAGTGTTGCGATTGTGTAAATCTTACATTCTTCACCCAGATCCTCTCCCAAGTTTCCATCATGATTGGTTGCCCAAAATTTTGTCCCCACTTTATCATACAGTCCTTAACTAATTCAGTTTCAGAATCAATTTCTATCAATACATTATATAATCTTTTAATATGCATAGACCTTTGGTCTCTAACTTGTTTAATTAAATTTTCATCTGTTTGGGATAAACCCGTCTTCAAGTCTTTTTCCCATCTAGTCTGCAGTTGTAAATATGGAAACCAAGTATGAACTATTCCTTCTTCCCTTAACATATCCAAGGACTTCAATAATAACAAATTCCCTTCTTTAATTAGGAGTTTCTCATAGGGCACCACATCTTGAACTTGTAATCTATTTATGTTCTCTATTGCGTGTCTGGGAACTGTCCAAAGAGGTATCTTTTCATTTAATTTATACTGATACTTTTTCCAGACACGCAGCAGAGCACTTCTCAGTAGGTGCTCCTTGAAACTCCTATCCACCTTTTTATCATAAACTAAGTATGCATGCCAACCATATAATAAACCGTACCCTTCAATATTCAATATTCTTTCATTAGTTAAATTAACCCAGTCACTTATCGCTACTAAAACAGCAGCATGATAGTATAACTTAAAATTGGGCATTTTCAAACCACCTCTTTCCCTTATATCCTGAATAATTTTTAATTTAACCCTTGGTTTCTTGACATTCCAAATAAATCTATTAATACCCTTCTGCCACTCTTCCAAATTCGCATCCTTTTTAAGTATAGGTAACATTTGGAAAAGAAATAAAAATTTTGGCAATACATTCATTTTAACTGCCGCTATCCTACCCAACAAAGATAATTGTAATTTTTTCCATTTCTCAAGTTCTATTTGTATCTTTTTCCACAGGTGGTTTTCTTGAAGATGAATCATTACCAAACTTGGTAAAATCATCAGTGTTAGAAGGGAGGGGAATTTGCTTCTGGCATTCCCTACTAGCACTGATGATGTTCCCTAGTTGGGTCACAAAACATCTTCAAGAAAATAACCAAGCTCAGAGAGCACCAAGGACCCCACAGTCCTCCTCCTCCTCCTAGTATTAATGATATACCCTAGTTAGGCCATAAAACATCTGCCAGAAAACTACCAAGCTCAGAGAGCACCAAGGACTACACAGTCCTCCTCCTTCTCCTCCTCCTCCTCCTCCTCCTCCTCCTAGTATTAATGATATACCCTAGTTAGGTCATAAAACATCTGCCAGAAAACTACCAAGCTCAGAGAGCACCAAGGACTACACAGTCCTCCTCCTCCTCCTCCTCCCATTAATGATATACCCTAGTTAGGTCATAAAACATCTGCAAGAAAACAAGCTCAGAGAGCACCAATGACCCTACAGATATGGACATTCTCCCATCTTTCCCCATTGTCCTTTTACATCTGGATTTGAAGACAAAGAGGAATAAAACCCAACAGTTTGGGAATATTTTTATTTATGAATCCAATTTATACAGTCTCTCATCTGTCCAAGAAATTCCAGGTACTGAAGAACATCATCATCATCATCATCATCATCATCATCATCATCATCATCATCATCATCAAGCAGTTCGCTTGGAGCCCTAACCTAGTGCTGCATTTTGAATGAGTTTTTTATTCAGATGCAACATCCCATCCACAGGGAGTCCTTGATTTAACAACAGTTCATTTAGTGGCCATTCAAAGTTACCACAGCACTGAAAAAAGTGACATGACCCTTTTTCACACTTATGACCGTCGCAGCCTCCCCCTGGTCACAGGATCAAAATTCAGATGCTTGGGAACTGACTCGCATTTATGACCGTCGCAGTGTCCCAGGTCAGGTGGTCCCTTTTTGCAACATTCCGACGAGCAAAGTCCAGGGGGAATCCAGATTCCGTTAGCAATGGCAAGGATTCACTTAACAACTGTGCCAAGAAGGGTTGTAAAATGGAGCAAAGTTCACTTAACAGATGCCTCACTTAGCAACAAAAATTGGGGGCTCAATTGTCATAAGCCGAGGACTCCCCGTACTCACGATCTTACAACAATCTCCATTTCTTTTCTCTTGAGGGTGGTTTTGCAAGCGCCCTAAGGGAGTCTACCGCAGTTCATGTGCACAGCTTTCATTTTTCTTGGGGAACGGGAACACAACGTAAATTCAACAACGCACACACGGCCCCAAATGAAGGCTAGGTCACCTTCTGGCAGACAAGAATCTTCTTCATGGCCCCCTTCACCTCCGTGTTGCGCAGGCTGTAGATCAAAGGGTTCAGCAGGGGGTTGATGATACAAAACATGGTGGAGATCAAGGTGTCCACCTCTAGAGAGTAGCCAGCACTGGGCTGGTTGTAGTTGACAAAAGCGTTTCCAAGGCAGACAATTACGACAGCAAGGTGTGAGGCACAAGTGGAGAAGGCTTTGCGCCTGCCGGTGTTGGAACGAATCTGCAAAATGCAGGCCAGAATGTAGACGTAGGACAGGACGATGAAGAGAACAGGGACGAGGCCCACAAAGATGCTGGTGACGTGATTGGTCAATTCATTGACCCAGGAATCACTGCAGGTAATTTTTAGGAATGGGGGGACATCACAAAAGATGTGAGGAACATTGTTGTTTCCACAAAAGTCCAACCTGGAGGCCAGAGCAATGTGTATGGCCGAGTCCAGGAAGCCCCAGAGCCAAATGGCCACAGACAGCTGGATGCACAACTTGCCCCGCATCAGGTGGGCATATTGCAAAGGTTGGCAGATGGCAGCATAGCGGTCATAGGCCATGATGGCCAGCAATGCAGGCTCACATCCCGCAAAGCCAATCAGGAAGAAGGCTTGTGCCAGGCATTGGTTGTAAGAGATGGTGTATTCCTGGCGTAAGAAGTTCACCAGGATCTTTGGTACCACCACAGAAGAAAGACAAACATCCAAGCAGGAGAGCTGGCTGAGGAAGAAGTACATGGGGGTGTGAAGATGGGAATCCAGGAGAACCAGGGTTATGATCATGAGGTTGCCCAACAGAGTGACCAGATAGGCAGCCAGGAACACCAAGAAAAAATGGACGTAGTGTCTCTGGAATATGGAGAATGCCAGGAAGATAAATTCTGTCTCCTGTGTTTGGTTGTGGGCATCCATCAGGAAGAAAATGGACAGCTGGGAAGAGAGAAATGGGCATGTGGAGAAATTAGAATTAACTACAGGGTGAGATGAGTTAGATTGTTGAACTGGGGGAGCAGAATTTTCTCCTCCTGCATTCTTGGGCTTCAACCTGCTGAGAAGCTCTGAGGAACATCCCTTCCAAGGTCTGCATCAGAACCACATTCCATAAGGAGGACAAGTGACTTATTATGGGAAGAGGACCCAGTATGGAATATAGATGGTCTGTGGAGGAAGTAGCACTCCTTCCATTCTGCCTTCTCCAACCCTTGTGTCCTGAAGGTGACATTATGACTCTTTAAGCTGGACCAAAACATTTTGATTTTAGTCACTCAGGAAGTCACAAGCCTACAAACCGACATGATAGTGGGACATCTTAATTTTCCAGTGGGCCCTACTCCTTTCCTTGGCAACTGATCTTCTGCCAAAGAGCACCCACAATTCATGGAGAAGACTGTGAAGAAGATTCACGTTCAAGATGTGTGTATCTAGTTTTGGTTGCTGCAATAAAAAAAAGATTTTGAGACTCTAGAACAGGGGTAGGCAACCTTGGCTCTTTTATGACTCGTGGACTTCAACTCCCAGAATTCCTGAGCCAGCCTGGCTCAGCATGGAAACCTCTCCCTTTCCCCTCAGCATGGCTGGCTCGCGAATTCTGGGAGTTTATTTATTTTATTTATTTATTTATTTGACTTCTATGCCGCCCTATTCAGGAGAACTCAGGGCGGCTCACAACATAAATAGAAATCAACAACATAAATAGAGTTGAAGTCCAAGAGTCATAAAAGAGCCGAGGTTGCCTACCCTTGCTCTAGAAAGAGTACAAAGAAGCAACAAAGATGATTAGGAGACTGGAGGCTAAAATGTATGAAGAACGGTGGCTGGAATTGGGCATGTCTAGTTTAATAAAGAGAAGGATGAGGGGGGACATGATAGCCATCTTCCAGTATCTCAGGGGCTGCCCCAAAGAAGAGGGAGTCAAGCTACTCTCCAAAGTGCTTGAAGGCAGGACAAGAAAGCAACGGGTGGAAACTAATCCAGGAGAGAAGCAACCTGGAACTAAGGATAATTTTTTTGACAGTGAGAACAATTAATCAGTGGAACTGCTTGCCTCCATTGTGGGTCGTAGGTGCTCCATCACTGGAGACTTTTAAGAAGAGACTGGATAGCCATTTGTCCAGAATCATATAAGATCTCCTCCTTGAGCAGGGGGCTGGACTCTATTTATATCTATTGTATTCTAAGCATTTATACTACTTTGATGCTAGAAGGTGCTTGGAAAGCAATTATTTTTGGATTTTCTCTCTTTTATTACAAGCATGCATACTTTAAACACTAGACATTTCTTCAGCACCTGCAGCGTTAGGTAAAAAGAGTAGGAAAACACATCTGGATAGGTTTCGGACAGCCAGGTTTGAACCCTAATGTCAAGTCAATGAAAGTTGCAGTAGTAATATTTATAAGATTTTGGCATGAGAAGGCTAAGCAGAAACATATTAGCAGTCTTCCAATTCATGAAGGACTGCCCCAGGAGAAGAAGCGATGGATGGAAAGTAATGAAGGAGAGATTCAACCTAGAGCTAAGAGGAAATTTCTCCAAGGAGAAATTAATGGTTAGAACAATTCACCAGTGGAACAACCTGCCTCCAGATGTTGTGGGTGCTCCAACACTGGAAGTTTTAAAGAAGAGATTGGACAACCATCTGTCTGAAAAGGTATAGGGTTTCCTATAGGCTATAGGATTAGACTAGAAGACCTCCACAGTCCCTCCCAACTCTGTCATTCTGCTAAGTATGAGAACCAACAGGTAGAAGCTTAAAAGAGAGAGATTCAAACTCAAAATAAAGAGGATTTTTTTTCTGACTGAGATCTATGAAGCAGTGGAACCGCTGTGTCCTGGAGTTGTGTGGACTCTATCTCTGGAGGTCTTGTAGCAAACATTGGACAGTCTGTGATGGTCTGATCTGGACAGGGGGCTCGATTAGAAGACCTGCAAAGTCTCTTCCATCCTTTGATTCTATGATTTTTGAAGAGGCAGATTGTTTTGGTCAAAGCCTTTATTTAAAGCAAGTCCTAGGAAGTTACATAAGGCTGGACTGTCAGTGGTTATAACTGCCTTTCTCAACAAGTCATCAGCAAGTCAGAAGCTTCTTGGATGAGAAGCGAAATTTCTTCAAAGAAAAACAAGAAGGTCCAGTTGCCTTGCGAAGAAGCATCTTTGGGGCAACCATGACCTGGATGACGGAGAATCTCAGCAAGAGGAAATATTTGCCATTTCTGAGGTCTCCTAAACAGAGATTCTGGGGAGGAATTGGCTTCCTCTCCTTCTCAATGTCAACCTCTCCTTGCAATCTTTCCCCAAAAGAGGATGTTGGATGGACCATAGAGCAGCTCACCTTTGCTGGTTATCCCAGCTGGAGAAGACCAGCTGGGGCTTAAGTAGAGTCATGTTCTGCCCATCTTCTCCCACAATGAGATGAATACTGGCTCAGCCCAAAATCTGCCCACAGAGCAGGAAAGGAGATGCTTAGAAGCTTGTTCTTACAAGAGAAGCACGTCTCTCAGTTGTCTGTATGAACCACGGTAGATGATGGTCTTGGGGGAAAATGTTCCTTGGTGTATGGGCCCTAGGAATATTCCTGTCCTGGATCCTACTGGGAATAGAAGTAGGAGGAGAAGCAGCAGAGATCCTCTGGGGCCAAACTGTTTTGCTTGGAGACAAGTGAAGCCAGATATCCCAGACAGGAAAGTTTAGTTGTGTTGAGGGAGGGGTGAGGGAGCAAAGTACAGTATATACAGAGGTTTTCGCAGGTGTTTGTATGTAGGTCTTTGGTTATTCGGGTTTTCTCCCGCGTAAAATTGGAAGTGTCTTGGTGATCTTTCGACGAAGTCCCATTCGTCATCTTCAGGCTAGTGTTTTCGGCTTCATGCTTCTAGGGGCAAAAACACTTCTAGGAGCCGAAAACACCAGCCTGAAGATGATGAATGGGACTTCGTCGAAACGTCGCCAAGACACTTCCAATTTTACGTCCTCTCTGTAGCCTACTGTGGTGATCTCTGAGCTTGGTTATTTTCTTGCAGACATTTCATGACCCAACTAGGTAACATCATCAGTGCTAGAAGGGAGTTGGGTTTGTGGAGAGGAGGAGGAGGAGGAGGAGGAGGCGAGGGGAGAGAGGGGAGTAGGATTGTAGGGTCCTTGGTGTTCTCTGAGTTTGGTGGTTTTCTTGCAGGCATTTCATGACCCAACTGAATTCCCCTCCTCTGAGCACATAGTAGTATCAAATCACAATTCCCTCCTTCAATTAACTGTCATAAATCACATTCCCCAATTAGCTTGAAGCGTGGCCCCCTCTCCAGTTCTCCAGCCTGCCAAGCCCTTATCAGCTCTGGTTACAATAACCTTGCTTCTCACGCTAGGTTGAGTGTTGTTATGTCTAGCATCATCTAACTCTAAAAGCAAAAGGTAAAAGATGGCTACATTTCCATCTGTTGTCAATGCGGAAACATCGGATGTTGGCAGCATTGACAAGCGCCATGCAATGATGTGAGCTCCTGTTACTTGCCCCAGCTCTGCCCACCTAGCAGTTTGAAAGCATGCAAATGTAAATAGATAAATAGGTATCACTTTGATGGGAAGATAACAGTGTTCCGTGCACCCTGGCATACAGACATGTTGGCCACATGAACGAAGAAGCCAGTGGAAAGTGAGAACCATCAGAATGTGTCTGTTCTGATAAGGCCTCTCCTAGGTCCAGCTGCTTGCTTATTTATTTATTTATTTATTTATTTATTTATTTATTTATTTATTTATTTATTTTCTGATTTCTATACCACCTCTCTCCCGAAGTACTCGGGGCGGTGTACAGCCAAAATTAAAAAAACATATCAATATACAAAAATTAAGATAATTTAGAATAAATTAAACAATTTGGCCATAAATCCCATTTAAAACCCAACACATTATATATCTTAAAAATAACTCGATCCCCTAAAACAATTTTAACCTTGCTGGAACCGGAGCTACTATGCCAGGCCAGCCTGTCTAAAAAGGAATGTTTTCAATTCCCGACGGAAGGTACGTAAATCCATCATCGTACGGAGTTCGGGGGGGGGAGCTCATTCCAAAACATAGGAGCTCCCACAGAGAAGGCTCTCCCTCTGGAGGTCGCCAGCCGACATTGTCTGGCCGACGGCACCCTGAGGAGGCCCTCTCTGTGGGAGCGTACCGGACGGCGGGAGGTATTTGCTAGCAGCAGGCGGTCCTGTAAGTATCTGGGTCCAATGCCATGGAGCGCTTTAAAGGTAGTCACTAACACCTTGAAACGCACCCGGAAGGCCACCGGCAACCAGTGCAGCTCACGCAGGAGCAGTGTTACATGGGAGCGCCATGACGCTCCCATCACTACCTGCGCGGCTGCATTCTGGGCCAGCTGGAGCCTCCGGATGCACCTCAAGGGGAGCCCCATGCAGAGAGCATTACCATAGTCCAACCTGGAAGTGACGAAGGCATGAGTGACTGTGCATAGCAAGTCCCAGTCTAGGAAGGGACGCAACTGGCGCACCAGGCGAACCTGATAGAACATCCTCCCGGCCACGGCCGTCAGATGGTCCTCTAAAGACATCCGTGAATCCAGGAGGACTCCCAAATTGGGAACCCTTTCCGAGGGGGCCACTGTTTCACCCCCAACAGTTAACGATGGAATCAATTGGCTATACCGGGACGAAGGTAGCCACAGCCACTCGGTCTTGGAGGGGTTGAGCTTGAGTCCGTTCTTCCCCATCCAGACCCGCATGGCCTCCAGGCACTGGGTCAGCATGGCAAGAGCATCATTGGGGTGGTTCGGCGTGGAAATGTACAGCTGAGTACCATCAGCGTACTGATGATACTCCACACCAAAACCACGGATGATCTCACACAGCGGTTTTACATAAATGTTGAACAATAGAGGCGAGAGGACCGACCCCTGAGGTACCCCACATACGAGGGGTCTCGGGGTCAACCTCTGACCTCCAGTCAACACAGACTGCATCCGGCCGGAGAGGAAGGAGGAGAACCACTGCACAATAGTGCCCCCCAGACCCAGCCCCTCCAACCGTTGCAGCATGATACCATGATCAATGGTATCAAAAGCCGCCGAGAGGTCCAATAGCACCAGAGCAGAGGAACAACCTCTGTCCCGGGCCCGCCAGAGATCATCCACCAACACGACCAATGCTGTTTCCGTGCTGTAGCCAGGCCTGAAGCCCGACTGGTGCGGATCCAGATATAACGATTCCTCCAGGTGCTGTCGGGCAACCACGCTCTCGACAACCTTCGCGAGAAGCGAAGGTTGGAGACAGGACGATGATTTGATAAAACAGCTGGATCCAGGGCAGGCTTCTTTTTTTTTTTAATATAAAAATTCTTTTATTAAAACAATCAACATTGAACATAAAAACATATTATGCAGCAATCATCATGACACCTGGTATACAATACTAGGTATTAGTCTTTGAGAACGTCTGAATTAGTAAGCCTTTTTCCCCACTCCTCGCGTCTAGCCTCAACTATACTCCTGTTACATTTTATTTGATTGGTGTTTCTCCTATCTGTTTCAATATTAATGTGATCAACATTAAACATAAGATCCTATTGCTAAGCAATCATCCTAGAACATAGCATACAACATTAGGTGTTAATCTTTGTAAACATCTGTTTTAGTAAACGTTCTTCCCTCCTCCCTTACATCCTCCAGTATACTCCGAATACATTTTGTTTGATTGGTGTTTCTCTTATATATGGTCTATCTACTGTATCTAGTCTATCGCATATTGTGCGTTTGCGCTTCTGAGTTGACTTCATCCCATTACTAGTGCAATCTTTTCTAGTCCCTAACCAGAGATCCTGAGGTAGAAGTTTCATATCCTGAGGTAGAGATTCAGTCTACTTTAACAATATTAAAGCAAACAACATTAGTCATAAGGTTATGTTAAGAGGTATTAGTTATAGAACATATACATTCAACATTGGGTGTTAGTTTTTGTAAACATTTGATTTGTTAATCCTTCTTCCCTCCTCCCATCGAGCCTTAGCTAAACGCCAGCTGCATTCTGTTTGATTGGTGTCTCTCTTGGATATAGTCTATCCACTGTTTCCAGTCCGTCACAAATTGTTCATTGGAGCGATTTTTCAAGTATGCTGATATTTTTGCCATTTCCGCCAAATTTGTTACTTTCACAGTCCATTCTTCAATAGGCGGTATTTCCGGATTCTTCCAGTACTGTCCCACCAACAATCTTGCTGCTGTAATTAAGTTCAAAAATAAATTTGTCTCTGAGGTAGTGATATCCTTTGTGATCCCTAACAGAAAAGCCTGAGGTAGAAATTCTATACGCTTTTTGAAAATAGTTTGGAGTGTCCACCATATCTTCCTCCAGAATGCTTTTATTTTTCTGCATGTCCACCATATATGAAAGTAAGTAGCCTCCCCGTCCCCGCACCTCCAGCATTTGGGCTGGGAGTCCGGGTAGATGAGTGATATTTTTTTCGGGTCTAGGTGCCATCTATAGAACATCTTGTAGAAGTTTTCCCTTAAGTGTTGCGATTTTGTGAATTCTACATTCCTCACCCAGATTTTCTCCCACGTGTCCATGGTGATAGGGTGTCCGAAGTCTTGTGCCCACTTTATCATACAGTTCTTGACTAGCTCTGTTTCAGAGTCCATTTATATCAGAATGCTGTACACTCGTTTGATGTGCCTAATCCCCTGTTCTCTAATCTGTTTAATTAGATTCTCGTCGGTCTGGGAGAAGCCCTTCTTGTTGTCTTTACGCCACCTTGATTGTAGTTGTATATATGATAGCCAGGTACTTCCTATTCCTCTTTTTGCTAGCGTTGCTTGAGATTTCAAGAGGAACCCGTTTTCTTCTCCCAGTACAAGTTCACTGTAGGGCACCACTTCTTGCCCTTGGGATGTGTTCATATCCCCTGTTGCGTGTCCAGGGATCGTCCAGATGGGGATCTTGTCATGTAGGAGGTGCTTATATTTCTTCCAGACCCATAACAATGGGATTCGTAGTGGGTTTTCCTTGAAGTTCCTATCTGCCTTTTTGTCGTATACTAGGTATGCGTGCCAGCCGAATCGTAGACCATGCCCCTCAACATTCAGAATTCTATCATTTGTCATGTTGATCCAGTCACTAACTGCCACCAACGTTGCTGCATAGTAGTATAGCTTTA
The DNA here is from genome assembly GCA_034064705.1 of Bothrops alternatus. Classification (NCBI taxonomy): domain Eukaryota; kingdom Metazoa; phylum Chordata; class Lepidosauria; order Squamata; family Viperidae; genus Bothrops; species Bothrops alternatus. Next base: position 1,039,489 of record JARGCV010000408.1, on the reverse strand, counting down.
GATTAGGCATTTTGAGTCCCCCTCTCTCCTTTGCGTCTTGGATGATTTTTAGTTTCACCCTCGGTCTCTTGTCGTCCCAAATAAATCTGTTGATGCCCTTCTGCCAGTTGTCCAAGTCCGCATCCTTTTTGAGTATGGGTAGCATTTGAAAGAGAAATAAAAATCTGGGTAGTACATTCATCTTTACTGTCGCTATCCTGCCGAGCAGGGACAGACGTAGTGTCTTCCACCTTTCCAGGTCTGCTTGTATCTTATTCCACAGGACCTCGTAGTTATTCTTGTATAATTTGGCATTTGTTGATTCTATCTCCACTCCTAAGTATTTGACTTTCTTGACTATTTCACAACCCGTTATTCTTTCCAAGTCCTGTCTTGCTTTTTTGTCTAGATTTTTGACTAGCATCTTTGTTTTTGATATATTTACTTTGAAGCCTGACACCCTACCATAGTCTTCCATTATTTCCATCAATCTCTTTGCTGACTGTACTGGTTGCGACATTGTCACCAGCAAGTCGTCTGCAAAGGCACATAGTCTGTAATCTTGTTGTCTGATCCGTATGCCCTGTATGTCTTCTGCTGCTCTTATCCTGTTTAGTAGAGTCTCCAGCGTTAGGATAAATAGAAGGGGTGATAACGGGCAGCCCTGCCTCGTGCCTCTCTCTATATTAAATGAGTCCGTTAAGTCTCCATTGACAATGATCTGTCCTGTTTGTTTCTGGTAAATTGCCGTTATGGAGTTGAGAAACTGTGCTCCCATTTTCATCTTCCGGACCAAGTTCGTCAGGAACGGCCAATTCAGTCTGTCAAAGGCTTTTTCTGCATCCACAAACATAAGAGCGGCGGGTATCTGGTTGTGCCTTTGCAGGTACTCTATTATGTTCAACAGCTGTCTCAAGTTGGTTTTCATCTGGCGTCCTTGTATAAATCCCCTTTGGTCCGGGTGTATTGTTTTTTGTAATACAGTCATTAGTCTATTGGCCAAAATTTTTGTGAAGATTTTGTAGTCTGTGTTTAGTAGTGAGATGGGCCTGTAGTTTGCGGGCTGTGTGTTGTCTTTCCCCTCCTTTGGGATTAATGAGATGTAGGCTGTTTTCCAGGATGGTGGGACCTGGCCTCCTTCTTGAATGCTGGCAAATAGCTTTCTGAGGGGTTCTAGCATCTCATCCTGTAGATGCTTTTAGTAGGTCGCTGTTATCCCATCCGTCCCGGGCGATTTTCCTGCTTTCAGTTGTGTGATCGCTGAGTGTATTTCCTCCTTTGTGATTAAGGCATTCAGGGCTTCTCTTTGTGTGTCAGTAATCGCCTGTATCTTTTCGTTTTGTAAGAACTCATCTATCTCTTTGTCTTGTATCTTATCCTCGGCATATAGTTTCGAGTAGAACTCTGTGAAGGCTTTCTTGATGGCTTTTTGTCGGAATTCTTCCTTGCCTTTGTATTCTATCTTTTCAATTATGCGGGATTTCTGTTTCTTTCTTATAATGTAGGCTAGCCAGCGGCCCGGTTTGTTGGCCTTGCAGAATGTCTTATGTTTTGCATATTGTATATTCCTTGCAACTTGGTCCGCCATCAACATGTCAAATTGCTTTCTTAAGATCTTGAGTCCTTCTTTGGTGACTTTGTCCTCTGGTCTTTTTATTAGTAGCCGCTCCATTTTGCTTATCTCATTTTCTAACTCTTTTCTTTTTTGTTCTTGTTGGCGATGGTGCCTGCTATTCATGGCTATGAGGATCCCTCGCATGTACACCTTGCTGCCTTCCCAGATCTGTTCTATCGGTGTTCCGTTGTTCATATTTGTGTCGAAGAATTCCTTCATAGATTTTTTTGCATTCCGCCACCTTGTCTTTGTGTCTAAACAGGTTTTCATTGATTCTCCAGGACCTCCTCTGTTTTGGGCCGTGTCTTAGTTCCATCCTCACAGGGTTGTGGTCTGTCAGTGCTTTGGGTAGGATTTTCACCGCGTTTAGACGAGTTAGCAAGTCGCTAGAAGTTAATATAAAGTCAATTCTGGAGAAGGATTGATGTCTGCCAGAGAAGAAGGTGAATTCTTGTTCTTTGCCGTGCCTTTTCCTCCATACATCTGTCAGTTCGAGGTCCTCCTTCATGTCGAAGAAGGATTTAGGCAACTTGGAGTGTTTTTGTGGGTTCGGTGCAGTTCTTTTTTTGTCTAGAGCAGTCTCTATGACCCCGTTCCAGTCGCCCATGATGATGTAGGATCTGTAGTTAAGTTGTGTTATTTTCTTGTGTAGCTTTTTGTAGAATTTGCCTTGCTGCTGATTTGGTGCATATACGCCCATTACTAGAATCTTCTTGTCCTCTTGTGTTATTTCAATTGCCAGGTATCTACCTTGGGGGTCGGACTATTAGCTTAGCCATTACATGTTTCTTTACGTATATAACAATCCCATTCTTTTTTCTTGGCACCGCTGCCACAAATTGCGCACCTAGTTTGTAGGTGATCAGATATTTCTGGTCTGCTGCTCTGATGTGTGTTTCTTGTAGGCAAATTATGTCGTTTCCTCCTTGAAACAGATAATGAAATATCTTCCTCCTTTTCTGTGGGGAATTTAGTCCGTTGACGTTCCATGTCAAGTATTTAGTCATCATTGTCGGTTTCAGGATACTCTTCCGAGACCGCTTCCATTCTATCTCCTGTGGTGTTCTTTGGTCTCGTTCCCATGGTATCCGAGTTTGTGTTCGAGTTGCATATAGGGATCGTGTCGTGCTGCTCTGTGCGTTTGGTGATGGATCTTGTTATCCTGCCCTCTGCAGTCTGTCTTATTCCCTTGTTGTTGTTGTTGCTTCCTGTTCTCTGTGTTGTCGTGTCTCGAGTTGGTCCTTTCCTTTCTCGTGTTCTTGCGTCGGCCTGTCGGTCTGGTGGATTTTCTGCGTCTTCTCTTGTGGTGTATTGGGGTCCCTCCGGCATCAGCTCCTTTTCCAGGAATTCTCTGGCTTGTTGGACCGAGTTCAGTTGGTGTCTTTTATTTTTATAGTAGAATGTCATCCCCGTGGGGATTTCCCATCTGTATCGCAAGGCACGTGATCTCAGTTCGTCGACCAGGAACTTATATTCCTTTCTGTCTCGCAGCATCGTCTGGGGGATCTCTTTCAGTACTTTTACTTCTTGCCCCTTTATGTATAAACTCTTGTTGTAAGATGTGGCTGAGATGAGGTTTCGGAATCCCTGCGTCACAAAGTGGATGACCACGTCCCTTGGGTGGTGCCTGTTTGTTGTCGTCCGTGCGCCCACTCTGTTGATTCTGTCGATTTGCCCTTTGATAGCTGAGGTTGGCTTTCCCAGAAATGCTGCCAAGGCCTCTATAAAGGTTCCGGCCAGGCCCCCTTGGGTTTCGTCTGATGTCTCTTTCAGGCCTCTAAACCTGATTGCAGTCGCCAGTTGCCAGTACTGTATCATGGAGGATTGGTCTTGGGCCACCCCTCTCATCTCTGCTATCTCTGTTCTCTGGCCTTCTACTTGATTCTCCACTTTCTCCATCCGCTTGTGCACCTTCTCCCTGATTTCCTGGAAGTTTTTCTCCATTTCCTCCCCTACTTCCTTGTAGTGTGCTTGCATTGCCTCCTTCATTTGCTCCAAATCTGCAGCTATCGCCTTGCGTTGCTCCTCCCATTTCCTCTCTAGCTCTCTACCTTGTTCTTGCAGCATTTGTTTTGTATCGTTGTGTCTTTTCTCCATCTGTGTGCCCATTTCCACCAACCTTTTATCCATTCCATCCATCCTTTCAACCAGCATTTCTATTACCTCTTGTAATTTTTGTATCATGTGTGCTGTTGGGTTGGCCTGTGGGGGTGTATGGTTCTGGGTGCCTGCATTTGGATGGGAGGGTGTGTGGATGGGTAGAGTAGTTCCTGATGGTTTAGTATGCTGGGCTGGGGTGGATACAACTCCCTTCGTTTGTGTCAGTGTGGTCTGCTTGGAGGCCATTTTGAGGTTATCCTCCTGTTGTCCTGGCACTGTTTTGGGTCCCAATTTGGATCAAATTGGGCGCTAGGTTGTGATCTGTTGTTGGTCCGGTGGTCTAGCCTTTCAAGGGGAGAGGCTTCAGGGTTTAGGCAGTGTAGGGGTAGGGGCCTGTGTTCTGGCAGTTTTATGTTCAGGGAGCCAGAGAACCAGTTCAGTGCTTTTGCCTTGGTTTCCTCTTCACTCCCCTCTGCCAGTCTATTTCTTCTCTTTATTCCTTTCTGGCTCCTTCTTTCCCCTCTTTCTCTGCCTTCTTGCCCAGGTCACTTCCTCCCTTTTTCCTGTCAGCCTGTGTTTATTGATCCCCTCTACTTTGCCCTTATTGCTCACCGGGTTGCTTTCCAGCTTTCTTCTTCCCTGCCGTCCGTTGTGGGGGGGGGAACAGTGTCTCTGCAAGGTTTTCCCCCTCCCTTCTTTCCCCCTTTGCTTCGTAGCCTCCTCTCACCTGGTCTGTCTTCTCCTGCTCCGCCCGCCCGGCTCCTTGCCGCCTCTGTTACCTTTCTTGGGGGCCTGGGGGGGGTCTTCTGAGGGTCCTGTGAAGGCCTCCTCCTCCCGCTGCTAGCTTCACTCTGTGGTCAGCATCCCGCAGCGCGCAGTTCCACCCCCGCCGGTCTCACCGTTTTGCGTTGTCTTCTCCCGACGCTGCTTGTCGTCCTTTCCTTGTGTCAGCTGGCTCTCCTCCGCTGCGGCTGGGCGGCTTTGCAGCTTCCTCAGGCCTCCAGCTGGGTAAGTCCCGGGCTCTTCTTCCCTCGTCCCGCTTCTTCCTGGTCGCCTCTCGCTCCCGTCTCCTTCTTCGCTGCTTCCTCGGTCTTCTCTCCTCTCTCCTATTGTTTCCGCCCTCGTGTCGTCTTCTTCGGGCCGGCCGCAGCTGGCCTCGCCGTTTTCTTCTTCTGTTCGCGTCTCCTCCGGCGATCCTGCTTCCAATTGGATGTTTTTTGGGTCGCCGGAGGTTCCGCTACCTTCTGCGGGTCTCTCTTTTTGAATTTGGCGCTTCGGGCGGCTGAAAAGCCGCCAAAAATCCGATCGCCGTAACGGAGCTCCCTAGAGATGGCTCCGTACGGCTCGACCGGAAACCTTCTACTATCTCTTGAAAGGTGACTTCTAGGTGAATCTTTGGTCAGAGTTGTTTTCCTGCTTTCTCCTGGCGGGGGGGGGAGATCTCCTGGTGGGGGGAGGGGCGCCCCAAAGGCCGGAGGGAGGAGAACAGCCCGATCTATCCGGAGCGGGATCCACAAGGCTCTCCCGAGGGATCCAGCGCCGATCCTGCCGGGGCGAAGCAAGACAGCCGGACAGGGCAGGCTTCTTAAGGAGGGGCCTCACTACCGCCTCTTTCAAGGTGGCAGGAAAGACACCCTCACTTAAAGAAGCGTTAATAATTGCCTGGAACCAGCCTCGTACCACCTCCTGGGATGCCAACACCAACCAGGAGGGGCACGGGTCCAATGAACATGTGGTCGCCCTAAGTCCCCCCAGCAACCTGTCCATGTCCTCGAGAGTTACGGGGTCAAACTCAGCCCAGGTAACAATCTCAGGACCAGACTCCACCTCTCCCATTGGACATACCCAGTTGAAGTCAAACCCTTCCCGTATCTGAGCGATTTTATCATACAGATATTTTCCGAAATCCTCAGCTCTACCCTCTAAGGGGTCTCCTCTCACCTCCTGATGAAGGAGAGAGCGGGTCACCCTAAACAAGGAGGCTGGGTGGTTATCTGCTTCCAAACAAGACAAAAATCTGGGATCCATGGGGTGTTGTCTGTCCCCATCAGATTTTGAACCAATCTTTCTGCCTTCTGGGTGACACTACCTCACAGTGGCTCCTTTTGGTCAGAAGTTCTTGAGATGCTGAATAATCAATATAATTGGATTCACAAAGTACACTAACCTCAAAACAACAACAACAACGAAGTAAGCACTAGCTAACCACTATTTCTGTCAAAGTTTCTGCTAGCTTTTAAGTGGTGAAGCGTGTTGCTAAGAACAGACTGTTTCTGTTTGTAGAAAACCTTGAGGAAGGGAGTCAGTCTGAAAGCTACAGATTATAGAAACAACCAAACACTTGGTTGTCTTTCATGCATCTTTTCAGTCCTGAATATATTCAGAAAAAAACAAGACTTGGGTTCTTTAAACTTGTCTTTCCAACTTCTGAGAAGAATCCTATATTCTCCTGCGTCTTTCCAGGAGCTTCCACAGAGCCCCCTTCACCTCCTTGTTGCGGAGGCTGTAGATCAGGGGGTTCAACATGGGGGTGACAATGCAATACATTGTAGAAATCAGAGTGTCGGTCTCCAGGGAGTAGCCAGCACTGGGCTGGTTGTAGCTGACTGCACCATTTCCAAAATAAAGAAGGACCACCACCAGGTGAGAAATACAAGTGGAAAAAGCTTTGTGCCTGCCTGTGTTGGAACGGATACGCAGGATGGACGCAAGGATGTAGAAGTAGGAGATGACCACAAAAAGGAAGGGACCCAATCCCATAAACACAGTGGCTATGCGGATTGCTATCTCACTGACAAATTTGTCACCACAGGCAATTTTCAACAGCCGTGGAAGATCACAGAAGATGTGGTGGATCTCATTATCTCCACAGAAATGGAAGCTGGAAGCCAAGGCTGTGTGAACTGCTGCATGCAGAAAGCCACAGATCCAGGCAATAATGACTGCTGTCACGCAAACACATGAACTCATGAGTTGTGAATAGTGCAAAGGATGACAGATGGCGGCATAGCGGTCATAAGCCATGATGGCCAGCAACCAGCATTCTGAGCCGGAGAAGGCCATCAGGAAGAACATCTGGGCAAAGCAGTGATTGTAGGAAATGGTGTGCCTTTGGAGAAGGAGATTTGAAAGGATCTTGGGGACCGTGACTGTTGAGTAGCAGACATCCAAGCAGGATAAGTGGCTGAGGAAAAAATACATGGGACTGTGAAGGTGGGAGTCCACCAGGATGAGGGAGATGATCATGAAGTTGCCCAGAATGGTGACCAAGTAGATGATGAGGAACAGCAAGATAAGATAGACTTGGCCATGTGTGATGTTGGAGAAACCTAGAAAAACAAACTCAGTAACTAGAGTCTGGTTGCCAGTACTCATGGGAATACAGGGATTATGTGTCACAAATGTCTTAAGGACACAAAATTTAGATTTTTCTTATTTCTACATAAATATCTCTTGGCCAATATTAGATCTGGAATTTTCAGGTTTTGTAGTGCAAGAAAGAGATGGTTACTATTGATAGAAATGCTAAGAGGTCCACCTTTATTACTTTTGCTTCTATCAGTTGAAGGGTTTCCACTTTCAGATAATCTGTTCTGATGGTTCAGAGTCCAGCTAATGCCAACATTAAAGGCAGTTTTGCCTTTCTTGCAACTTCGGAAATGATCTTTCTTTTGGTAAAATCCCATGAGTAGAAGCGACGTGATCTAGTAGGGGAAAAATGGGAGACAAATATTTAAACAACGTAATTATTATTTATCAGGAATCATGAGGTTAGATCTACCTCGTGGTCACATCAAAGACGAAAACACAATGGAAAACTTTGTTGTTGCAGTCTACGGGGCATGACCCCCTCCGTTCAGACAGCAGGAGCTTCTCATGGATTGTAGGAACAACTGAGAAGCTTACATTAAAGTTTTGGGTCATAAGAACAAGAAAAGGAGTTTCATGGATTGTTGCAGAATGTGGTTAGTCACCAGTAGAGATGTCCACCACCATTAGACAGAAGATCATGGCCTAGGTTGAGAATTAGATTTATTTATTTATTTATCTATTAAACTTATATGCTGCCCTTCTCCCAAGACCCAGGGTGGCTCACAACAACAATACAAGTATAAAAAAACATACCATAAAATCAATTAAAATTACTAATTAAATAGATATCTTCTTTTGGAAACTTTTCTTTTGAGGTTGAGATGTATGTTCTGTCTTGGAGATACGGTGATCTTTTTGAGGTTGGAGATAATTTTGAGACTATGGGGCAGCTAACTTGATGCAGACTTTGTATAGTTGCTTGGGGTGTAGGAAAAATAGACCCAACTATCTAAGGTTTCATGGAGGCTCCAGTATCATAATCCAGGTGGACCATGAGGGGGAAGCCTATTCTTATCCTGGCTTAAAACGATTACTTTAAACTTGGTTTATACATGCTGTGTAACCCAACCCTTGGACAAGGGAGGCTATTCTGTCACCAGAAAGCATGTGTAAATGTTACACTTGAGAAACACAAGCTATTTTGATTACCAGCTGCAGCCATGTGGGCAGTGATGCATCAAGTGGACTGTGTTAAAAAAAAAACTTAATAGAATAGAATAGAATAGAATAGAATAGAATAGAATAGAATAGAATAGAATAGAATAGAATAGAATAGAATAGAATAGAATAGAATAGAATAGAATAGAATAGAATAGAATAGAATAGAAAATATGGAATAGAATAGAATGTATGGAATGGAATGGAATGGAATGGAATGGAATGGAATGGAATGGAATGGAATGGAATAGAATAGAATAGAATAGAATAGAATGCAGAATACAATAAAATAGAATGGAATAGAATAGAATAGAATAGAATAGAATAGAATAGAATAGAATAGAATAGAATAGAATAGAATAGAAAATATGGAATAGAATAGAATGTATGGAATGGAATGGAATAGAATAGAATAGAATAGAATAGAATAGAATAGAATAGAATAGAATAGAATAGAATAGAATAGAATAGAATAGAATAATTAAAAGGGACCTTGGAGGTCTTCTAGTCCAACCCCCTGCTCAGGCAAGAAACCCTATACCATTTCAGATAAATGGTTGTCCAATCTCTTCTTAAAAACCTCCAGTGTTGGAGCATTCACAACTTTTGGAGGCAACTAAAACTTCATAGAACTAAAACTAAACAGTGATTACTGGGTTGAATCTTGCATTCAAGATCACATGAAGTGTAATACCACATTACAATGCCTTGGTAAGGCCACACTTGGAATATTGCATCCAGTTTTGGATGCCACAATGTAAAAAAAGATGTTGAGACTCTAGAAAGAGTACAGAGAAGAGCAACAAAGATGATTAGGGAACCGGAGGCTAAAACATACAAATAACAGTTGCAGGAATTGGGTATGTCCAGTTTAATGAAAAGAAGGATGAGGGGGGACAGGATACCAGCATTTCAATATTCTCAATGTTCATTTATTCTCCAAAGCACCTGAAGTCAGGACAAGAAGCAACGGATGGAAACTAATCAAAGAGAGAAGCAACCGAGAAATAAGGAGAAATTTCCTGATAGAACAGTGGGACAACTTGCCTCCAGGAGTTGTGAATGCTCCAACACTGGAAGTTTTTAAACATAGAGATTGGACAACCATTTGTCTGAAATGATATAGGGTTTCCTGCCTGAGCAGTGGGTTGGACTAGAAGATCTCTCCCTTCCAACTCTGTTATTCTGGAAAGAACACAGAAAGGATGCTAGATGGACGATAAAGCGACTCACCGTTGCTGCAGAAGACCAAACTGTGGCTGAAGGAGAGTCATTGTCTCCCCATGTTCTCCCACACTTGGATCCTCACACAATGAGATGTGAGGTGACTTGGTCAAAACTCTGCCCACAGAGCAGGAAGGGAGAGGATCAGAAGCTCATTCTCAGAACAGAAGCATCACTCCTGGCTCTTGAATTGTCCAAGGCAGGTAGTGTTCATGAAATAAAATGTGCCTTGGTGTGTGTACTCTGGGGATATTCCCGCCTGGGATTCTGTAGAGCTGGGAGGAATAGCAGCCGAGATGCTCTGGGGCAAAATGATCTCACCTGGAACTTACCAGCCAGCTCTAGCTAGACTCTAGGCAGATCATGGAGTTTAAAAACAGAATAAAAATCAGAGCAATCCAAGATGGCGAAGGACGCAAAACCTAAGATAATCACAAGGAAAAAATGCTATTTACTTTTGTATTTTCGTTGTGTCATATTGTGGGAACCATCCAGAGAAAAGAAATATTTGAGGGAATATTAAAAAGGCAGAATATATTTCCCCAAAGGAATAATGGAGAAGGTCTTTAAAAAGGCAGAAACTTCTCCGCACACACACACACATCCAGTCAGACAATTCAGCAGAAACCAGCTTTTAGAAATGCAGATGTAATAATCCATTCAGGAAGGTTGGAGCCCTCCAGCTAGAAGCTAAATAGATCAGGAAGACAAAGACCCTTAAAATCTACATACCCCATCCAAACTCTAAGACAGGACATAATAGGATTAACCCACCACCCTCGGGATACCAGAAAGGCACACCCAGACTCAGGTCAGAGTTCATGACACAGGAACAACTCCAAACAAAAGCCCAGGAAGGTATAAAAACCCACTCCCTACTACATGTGCTCTCTCTCTCTCTCTCTCTCTCTTCTTCCAGAGCCATCTTTCTGTTTGGCTCTCTTCTTCAATAAACGACAACCTTCTTTCTAAAGCACATGCAATGGAAGGCACGGCTCGCCTTGAGGAAATGGGAGAGGAGAGGCTGAATAGGAAACCATGAGAGAAGAGGGGGACAAGCCCCAGTCACCTAATGGTTAGAGGAAGACGCTTAGAAGGGGCTCGCCCTAATGGATCAAGCAGTTACAAATGGAGGCCAGGAAGTGTTGGTCACCACATTGCAAAAAATGATGTTGAATCTTTGGAAAAAGTGCAGAGAAGAGCAACTAAGATGATCCAAGGCCTGGAGACTAAAACAGACAAAGAACGCTGTGGGATATGGGTTTGGCTAGTCTGAAGAAAAGAAGAAATAGGGGAGACATGATAGCAGTGTTCCAGTATCTGAGAGGCTGCCCCAAAGAAGAGGGGGTCAGGTTGTTCACCAGAGCACCAGAGGGAAGGATGAGAAACGATGGTTGGAAACTGACCAAAGAGAGAAGCAACATGGAATTAAGGAGAAGCTTCCTGACAGGGAGGACAATTAGCCAGTGGAACAGAAGTTGCCTCCAGAAATCATGGGCGCTCCATCACTGGAGATTTTTAAGAAGAGGCTGGACAGTCACTTGTCTGAGATGGCATAGGTTCTCCTGCTTGAGCAGCGGGCTGGACTAGAAGACCTCCAAGATCCCTTCCAGCTCTACTCTATTCTAAAAAGTTTATACTTGCAAGATTCCATTAATGTTGCCTTACTATAAAGTGATTTTAGGTCATCTACGTCAGTTGTGTTTCCTGTTTGGTTTACCTGGTGCTTTAGTTGGTGGTGCTTGTCTGGACTATCCCAAAAGGCTGACATCAATACTTAAATAAGGAGGAGAATACATTTTTCAAAGTGGATGTTTAAGAAAAAAAGTTATTAAGGAAGAAAGTTTAGATGTGAGAACGAGAATTCACTGTAATGATTCCCTCGGGGTATTCTGGAAAATGAGTCTGAGGGTCATTAATTTGCCCCATAGCAAAACAGAGATGACGAAATCCCTTGCATTTGTTATAAGTGGATTGGGATGAGGGAGAATTGGACTGCACCCCTTGTGCTGTGCTTGTTTGGGCACACCCCCCCATAACGAGGTCCCTTAACTCTCATGTCATCATCCCAGAAAGTTGGACCAATTACTGTAGCTAACTCTCTCTCTCTCGTCAATGCTGGTTATTCCCACCAGCAGCCCCTTCTCCTGTGAGCTGCTCCAGGGAGACCAGCCTCCGTTCTTGGGCAAAGAGTCGAGTCCCAGAGTGGCAAAACTTTCAACTCTGTTTTCAGAGTTGAAAGTTGCACTCTGTGGCAAAGTGGATAACAGAATATCAGAGTTGGAAGGGACCTTGGAGGTCATCTAGTCCAACCCCCTGCTCAGGCAGGAAACCCTAGACCATTTCAGGCAAATGGTTGTCCAATCTATTCTTAAAACATCGAATGAGGAAGCATCCACAGCTTCTGGAGGCAAGGTTGTTCCACTGATTATTTGTTCTCACTGTTAGGAAATTTCTCCTTAGTTCCAGGTTGCTTCTCTCCTTGATGAGTTTCCACCCGTTGCTTCTTCTCCTGCCTTCAGGCACTTTGGAGAAAAGCTTGACTCCCTCTTCTTTGTGGCAGCCCCTGAGATACTGGAACACTGCTATCTTGTCCCCCCTCGTCCTTCTCTTCATTAAACTAGACAGACTCAATTCCAACAACCATTCTTTCTATGTTTTAGCCCCCAGTCCCCTGATCATCTTTGTTGCTCTTCTCTGCACTGTTTCTAGAGTCTCAGCATCTTTTTTACATCGTGGTGACCAAAACTGGATGCAACATTCCCAGTGTGGCCTTACCAAGGCCTTGTAAAGTGGTATTAACCCTTCGCGTGATTTTGATTCTATCCCTCCGTTAATTCAGCCCAGCACTTTGTTGGCCGTTTTGGCAGCTGCAGCACACGGCTGGCTCCTATTTAAGGGATGGTCCACTAGGACTCCGAGGTCCCTCTCACAGTTGCTACTATTGAGCCAGGTGCCACCTATGCTGTACCTGTGCATTTGGATTTTTTTTGCCCAAGTGTAAAACTTTACTTTTCAAAAGAAGGAGTTTTCTAGAAAATTCCTCCTTCCTCTCACGTTGAGGCTTCTAGTTCCCTGTTAGCAATGAGTCCCTCAGGGCCAGGCAGGCTGAGCATTAAATGTCTTCTCTCACAGGGATCGTGACCAGCTTCCTGATGTTGGGGGTGCAGGACCCAGGTCCTCCACAGGTACGGCTGGGTCAGCAAAGAAGGCGGGTTAGGATTAATTGCTGGGAGGGTTTGGGGTTCAAAGGGCTGGAAAAACATTGCCTTGTGGTGTTCCTACGTTAAGCAAAAGGCTACAATGATGGATAGTTGCCCAAGACACGTTGGCTGGTCCATGACAAAGAAGAGGTCGTGACAGCTGTCAGCCTAGATAGCTTCAAGGCAGGGTCAGACAGATTCATGGAGGCCAAGTGTATCGGTGGCTATTAAAACGGATGTCCATGTGCCGCCTCTATATTGGTTGAGGCAGGCAGGATTCCCTTGAGTACCATTTGTTGGGGGTCAAGGGAAAGGGAGGGTTTTGCCTTCTCCTTCTGCTCAAGATCCCCTTGTACAATTGGTGGGCCACTGTGTGACACAGAATGCTGGACTCGGTGGGCTTTGGCCTGATTCAGCATGGCTCTTCTTAGGCTCTTAGGTTCTTATCCTGAGCTCTCTGTGCAACGGGGGAAACTGTGCAATTGCAAAAAGAAGAGAGGTCTGCCTGGAAAGAACCAGCTGCATCTGCCCTGACTAGCTTCCTTCTCCATCTGACTATCCAGATTCAAAGCTGCCTCCTAGATCACGAGCAGAAGACTCAGTCTTTGCTTCTAGTCGGGAAGTTCTCTTCCCTGGCCAACAGCGCCTCTCTTGACTGTATTGAGATTTAATTTATTGTCCACCCGACTGATCCATTTCTGGATCCAGTTATAGGGTAAAAAAAGATGTTTAGACCTAGAAAGAGCAACAGAGTTGAGCAGAGGACTGGAGGCTAAAACTTATGAAGAACGGTTGCAGGAATGGGGAATGTCTAGTTTAATGAAGAGAAGGATGGGGGGGGGACATGATGGCAGTGTTCCCATATCTGAGGGGCTGCCCCAAAGAAGAGGGAGTCAAGCTATTCTTCAAGGCACCTGAAGGCAGGACAAGAAGGAACAGATGGAAATTAACCAAGGAGAGAAGCAACCTGGTACTAAGGAGAAATTTCCTGACAGTGAGAAACAATTAACCAGTGGAACTGCTTGCCTCCAGAGGTTGTGGGTGCTCCATCACTGGAGGTTTTAAAGAAGAGACTGGAGAGCTACTTGTCTGAAATGGTATGGAATCTTTTGTTTAAGCAGGGGGTTAGACTAGAAGACCTTTAAGGTCCCTTCCAACTCTGTTATTCTGTTATCACTGGAGGTTTTCAAGAAGAGACTGGACAGCCATTTGTCTGAAATGGTATAAGGGTCTCCTGCCTGAGCAGGGGGTTGGACTAGAAGACCTCCAAGGTCCCTTCCAACTCTGATGGTGTTCGGTGTTCTACCTGCTCTGTGCCTTTGATGGTGCAGTGGGCAAGCTGAGGTGTTATTTGAACATCCTCATTAAAACTTGCCAGGACTTTGTGGTGGTGGGAAGGAAGGGAGGCTTAAACCGCTGGTTCCACCACCTTCCTTTACCCAGCACAGGAAATGGGACTTTGCGAGCCACAGAAAATAAATTGTACAAACAACCCTCTTACTACTACTACTACTACTACTAATAATAATAATAATAATAATAACAATAACAACAATAATAATAATAATAATAAAGTTGGAAGGTACTTTGGAGGTCATCTAGTCCAACCCCCTGCTCAGGCAGGAAACCCTACACCATTTCGGACAAATGGCTGTCCAGTCTGTTCTTAAAAACTTCCAGTGTTGGAGCATTCACCACTTCTGGAGGCAAGGAGTTCCACTGGTTAATTTATCTCACTGTCAGGAAGTTTCTCCTTAATTCCAGGTTGCTTCTCTCCTTGATTAGTTTCCACCCGTTGCTTCTTGTTCTGCCTTCAGGGGCTTTGGAGAATAGCTTGACTCCCTCTTCTTTGGGGCAACCCCTGAGATACTGGAAGGCTGCTATCTTGTCCTCTCCTGGTCCTTCTCTTTGTTAAACTAGACATCCCCAATTCCAGCAACCATTCCTTGTATGCTTTAGCCTCCAGTCCCCTAATCATCTTTGTTGCTCTTCTCTGTACTCTTTCTAGAGTCTCAACATCTTTTTTACATTGTGGTGACCAAAACTGGGTGCCGTATTCCAGGTGTGGCCTTACCAAAGCCTTGTAAAGTGGTATTAACCCTTCACGTGATCTTGATTCTATCCCTCTGTTGATGCAGCCCAGCACTGTGTTGGCTTTTTTGGCAGCTGCAGCACACGGCTGACTCCTATTGAAGGGATTGTCCACTAAGACTCCGAGATCCCTCTTCCTTATCTGTCAGCCCTGGGTAACTTTGATCAGGAAAGAGATGATATTCTTTTTATTTCCTTTTATTTAAAAAAAAAGTCACCAGAAATCCTTTTTTCTTGTTATTGTTGTCCTTCCTTTAGCTTCCTTTGCCAGCCTCTGATCATTCCGGATTCCCTGTCCCTATTTGTCCGGGATGGTCCTGGATGCCTCAGTAAGAAAAGCCGGAAGTTTCCTTAAAGGACTGACTGCACTTTGGGTGAGTTTGTCTCCTGACGGATAGCAGGTAATTAACCCGTGGAACAGGTTTACCTCCAGACGTTGTGGGTGCTCCAACACTGGAGGTTATTCATGGAGAGACTGGACAGCCATTTGTCTGAAATGGGAGAGGGGCTTTCCTGCCCGAGCAGGGGGCTGGACTAGAAGACCTTTAAGGCCCCTTCCAACTCTGTTATTCTGTTATCAGGAAGAGAAAATCTTGAAAACATGCTTCTTTCAAACATGGCCCGTTGCCCCTGCTCCCTTTTGTTCGGGTGGTAGTAGAGACTGAGTACTGCCACAAAGAAGGCGGTGTGTGTGTGTGTGTGTGTGTGTGTGTGTGTGTGTGTGTGAACCTATTCTCCAAAGCATCTGAGGGCAGGACAAAAAGTGACAGGTGGAAGATCATTAAAGAGAGATTCAACCTAGAACGAAGGAGGAATTTCCCGAGAGTGAGGACAATTGATCAGTGGAACAATTTGTCTTCAGAGGTTGAGGTTGGGGGTCTTCGGAAAGAGGTTGGATACCCATTTGTCTGGTCTGATGTAGGGTCTCCTGCCTGAGCATGGGGTGGGACTAGAAGACCTCCAAAGTCCCTTCCACCCCTATTATTCTATGTTCTCTATTCTATCATTACCATCACTGCCACGTTTCTTTCTCCATTTTAACCAAATGCTCTCTATGCTGTCACCAAATTCATTCACTGAGTGTATGCAGTGCATACAGGGGGTCCCCCTCTTCTCATTGAGGAGTAGAGGAGGAGGAGGAGGGGGAGGGGGAGGGGGAGGAGAATGCGACGTCCTTGGTGCTCTCAGACTTGGTTGTTTTCCTGGAGACGCTCTTTGACCCCGCTAGGTCATGGCGTCAGTGCTAGTAGGGAGTGGGTTCTGCAGAGTGGAGAAGGAGGGGAAGATTATGGGGCCCTTGGTGCTCTCTGAATATGGTTGTTATCCAACAACCTACATTTAGGCAAGAAAAACTAAATGTACAGGTATAGTATAGGGGGTACCTTGCTCAATAGTAGTAACTGTTTGAGGGATCTCGGAGTCCTAGTGGACGATCCCTTAAACAGGAGCCAGCCGTGTGCTGCAGCTGCCAAAAAAACCCAACACAGTGCTGGGCTGCATTAACAGAGGGATAGAATCAAGATCAGGTGAAGGGTTAATACCACTTTACAAGGCCTTGGTAAGGCCACACTTGGAATCCCACATCCAGTGTTGGTCACCACGATGTAAAAAAGATGCTGAGACTCTAGAAAGGGTGCAGAGAAGAGCAACAAAGATGATTTTTAGGGGACTGGAGGCTAAAACATACAAGGAATGGTTGCTGGAATTGGGTATGTCTAGTTTAATGAAGAGAAGGATGAGGGGGGACATGTTAGCAGTATTCCAATGTCTCAGGGGCTGCCCCAAAGAAGAGGGAGTCAAGCTATTCTCCAAAGCACCTGAAGTCAGGACAAGAAGCAACGAGTGGAAACTAACCAAACAGAAAAGCAACCCAGAACTAAGGAGAAACTTCCTGACAGTTAGAACAATTAACCAGTGGAACAACCTGCCTCCAGAAGCGGTGAATGTGCCAACACTGGAAGTTTTTAAGAAGAGACTGGACGGCCACTTGTCTGAAATGGTATAGGGTTTCCTGCCTCCAAGGTCCCTTCCAACTTTATTATTATTATTATTATGATGATGATGATGATGATGATGATTATGTGAGTTCACATGAAAGTATACAGGGCAAGTCACTTGAACAGAAACAAAAAGCCAATCTCGCTCCCTTCTAGCATTGACAATGTCATCCAGTTGGGTCATGAAACGTTTGCAAGAAAGCCACCGAGTCCAGAGAGAACGCCGAGGGCCTCACAATCGCCAGTGTGTTGCAGTGCTCTTAAACACCCTCACCTTTTGTTCTCCCCTATGCAGATCAACACCGTGGTTGCATGGAGGCCAGGAATCATACCCAGGTGGCCGAGTTTGTCTTCCTTGGTTTCTCAGGTGTTCCACACGGCCAAGTCTACCTCTTCATGGTGTTCCTAGCCATCTACCTGGTCACCATAATTGGGAACACCACCATCTTCACCCTGATCCAGCTGGATTCCCGTCTTCACAGCCCCATGTACTTTTTCCTCAGCCATTTGTCCTGCTTAGATGTTTGCTACTTATCCATCACAGTCCCTAAGATCCTGATCAATTTCTCCCACCAGAGGAACACCATTTTGTACAACCAGTGCCTGGCTCAAATGTTCTTCTTGATGACGTTTGCAGGATCCGAATGTGCCCTTTTGGCCGTTATGGCCTTTGACCGCTACGCGGCCATATGCCAACCATTGCATTACAATACTTTGATGAGCAGTCAGGTCCGCGTTCCTCTGGCTGTTGCTTCTTGGATCTGGGGCTTCCTTGATTCATCACTCCACACAGCACTGGCTACCAATTTGGACTTCTGTGGGGCCAACCACATTGACCATATCTTCTGTGACGTGCCCCCCCTGCTGAAAATTGCCTGCAGTGACACCTACATCAATGAGCTCACTCTGCACTTGGCCAGCATCTTCATGGGCTTGAGTCCTTTCCTGTTTATTCTCTTCTCTTACATCTTTATAGTCTCTGCCATCCTGAAGATCCGCTCTGACACCGGCAGGAGCAAAGCCTTCTCCACCTGTGCTGCCCACTTGGTTGTGGTCACGATCTACTTTGGCATGGCCAATGTGAATTACAACCGTCCCAGTGCGGGCTACTCGCTGGGGGTGGATACCTTAATCTCCACCCTCTATTGCATCCTCACCCCCATGCTGAACCCCCTAATCTATAGCCTCCGGAACAAGGAGGTCAAGGATGCCCTACAGAAGCTGCTGAGTGGCCTGAAGACCAATTATGCCTCTACCCCATCAAAATGACCAATGGAATTTGATAGGACAGCTTTTCTGTCTCCTGCTCTTCCCGATAGGAAGATGCAGAAGCTCAGAGGATCTCCCAGAGAACCTACTCAGTAGGAAGTTTCCAACCAGTTCTCCAATGACATCAAGAGAGTCCCATCTTTTGACAAATGAGCTCAGGATTTCCCAGGTCTTCCAAAAGGCAACTTGACTTTCTGGTTTTCTTGAAAATGTTTTGCTTCTCATCCAAGAAGCTTCATCACTTCGGTTCTTCGGAACCGAAGAAGCTCCTTGGATGAGAAGCAAAACATTTTCAAGGGGGAAAAAAAACCAAGGAAGCCCATCTGTCTTTTGGAAAAGTACCTTCGGGACAACCACGACACTGGATGATTGGGAATCTCCATGGACCCTGAGCTCAGGGCTCTATGCTCAGAAAGATGATCAGAGAAAAGTGTTGACCAGAGCTGAAGCTGGTAAAGACCTGGTTGTGGTGGAATGTAGTCTGGAGTCCCAGGACGAGGGTCTTCTCCCCAGAGGGCCAAGAGAACGAGGTGCCTGGCATGTCTGGCAAGGAGGGAGAGAGCAGATTGGACCCCCCGTTAGCAATTCAGAGAATATATCAATAGTTATTGTAGGTATTTTGCTTTAGATTCCGTCTGTAGGTGAACAACAGTAAATAACTCTTCAGAAGTCATTCCACATATTCCTTGTTCTTTAGGACTGACACTTTTAGATTAGATTAGATTAGATTAGATAACCTTTATTGTCATTTTTTAACTGTGGGCATAATGGCACCCATTAAAATGAAATTTATTTATTTATTTATTTATTTATTTATCTATCTATCTATCTATCTATCTATCTATCTATCTATCTATCTATCTATCTATCTATCTATCTATCTATCTATCTATCTATTTATTTATTTATTTATTTATTTATTTATTTATTTATTTATTTATTTATTTATTTATTTGACTTCTATGCCGCCCTATTCCGGAGAACTCAAACTTCCTCTCAAAGTCTACACATACATAACACATATTTAAACGTACTATATAAAACCTATGTATAAACCTACATCCTTAAGTATAAGTAACATATAAATATTAATCAATATCAATTATTAATATTATTAATCATATTAATATTAATTAATCAATATTAATTATTGCAATGAAACCCTAATCCAGGGGTAGGCAACCGTGGCTCTTTTACGACTCGTGGACTTCAACTCCCAGAATTCCTGAGCCAGCCGTGCTGAGGGGAAAGGGAGAGGTTTCCAAGCTGAGCCAGGCTGGCTCAGGAATTCTGGGAGTTGAAGTCCATGAGTCATGAGGGGGGCCATAGTTCCCCCATGCTGGCCCAGGAATTCTGGGAGTTGAAGTCCGCAAGTCATAAAAGAGCCAAGGTTGTCTACCCCTGGCCTAATCCTATCTTTTGACCACAAGGATTGGGAAGAAGAAGAGAAGAATTTGGGGCCTTCCAGAACACCCCCTCTCTTGCAGAAGGAACCCCCTGTCCAACACAGGTTAAGCAGCAGCTCTAAAACTCAAGTGGGTTAAGAAGCAGCAAGTCTCTGGAATAAAAAACTGGCTGCGGGAATTTCAAGCATTCCTAAAACACGGGCACTAAGAAGAAAGATGGGTGGGATACAGGGGCGAGAGAGCGAGGTAGAACTTCGTTTGTAAAACCAGCCTGCCAGAAGCAAGTTTCCTTAAGGAAAAAAGAGGTCAGGGGGCTGGGTGAGGAATTTGGTCCCCACAGCCCAAAAGGCCTGGGGAGAACCGGAAAAAGGAATGACGGGTGTCTTTATTCCTGTTCAGTACTGACTGCTCCGTTTGTGGATAAATTTATATCTGCTTTGATTCTCCGCATGTTAGCTCAGAGCCTTTCCTGATTCGTGAGTGCTGCGGATCATGGTTTAACAACCTGTTGTGAAGGTTAAAGGAGGCTCTCAATCCTTACCCTGTGAAAATAAAAAAGCTTTTCCTTGATCTCTACAGTGTTGGCTTTGTAATCTAGAACACATTCCAGAACTCCATAACTCTCTCTCTCTCTCTCTCTCTCTCTCTCTCTCTCTCTCTCTCTCTCTCTCTCTCTCTCTCTCTCTCTCTCTCTCTCTCTCTCTCTCTCTCTCTCATATCTCTCTCTCTCTCTCTATCCATCTCTCTCTCTATCTCTCCATCTCTCTCCCTCTCTCTCTCTCATCTCTCTCTCTCTCTATCCATCTCTCTCTCTATCTCTCCATCTCTCTCCCTCTCTCTCTCTCTCATCTCTCTCTCTCTCCATCTCTCTCTCTATCTCTCTATCTCTCCCTCTCTCTCTCTATCCATCCATCCATCATCTATCCATCCATCCATCATATTTCTCTCTCTCTCTCCCTCTCTCTCTCTCCCCCCCTCTCTCTCTTTCTCCCCCCCTCTCTCTCCCTCTCTCTCTCTCTCCATCTCACATTCGACTACTGTAATGCTCTCTACATGGGGCAACCTTTGAAGAATGTCCGGAGACTGCAGGTAGTCCAGAATGCGGCCGCGCGAGCCGTCTTGGGTCTCCCAAGACATGCTCATATCACTCCAGCCCTCCGTGAGCTGCACTGGCTACCAATTGGTCTCCGAACCCAATTCAAAGTGTTGGTTATGACCTATAAAGCCCTTTATGGCAATGGACCAAGATACTTGCAGGACCGTCTTCTGCCTCATGAATCCCAGCGACCGGTTAGGGCGCACAGGGTTGGCCTCCTACGAGTCCCGTCTGTTAGACCATGCCATCTGGAGGGGCCCAGGGCAAGGGCCTTCTCCGTCGCTGCCCCAGCCCTCTGGAACCAGCTTCCCTCAGAGGTTCGTACTGCTTCCTCCCTCCTAGCTTTCCGGAAATTGTTAAAGACCCATTTATGCCTACAGGCTTGGGGCGTATGAGCTGTGCTCTGCCCCAGGCCTAGAATCGTCCCTCCATCAGCAAATGTGAGTTGACTGTGCTTGTATGTTGTATGAATGTGATTAATTTTATTGTTATAATTTTATTGTATTGTTTGTAAGCCGCCCTGGGTCTTAGGAGAAGGGCGGCATATAAATTCGATTAAATAAATAAATAAATAAATAAATAATTCTGTGTCATAGAACTTGGATGAGAAGCGAACGTTTTCAAGGAAAGCGCCCCCCCCTCCCAAGAAACTCCAGTTGCCTTTTGGAAAAGCAATTTGGGACTTTTGTTGGGCTAACTCCAAGTCCATTGGAGTTAAGCAATTCTATTTTATGAATAAATATTTAGTGGGACAGAACATGGTATCCGAAGACAACAACATTACTTTATCCTTTGGGGCTTAAAGATTGCAGGCTCCCTCGGGACGCCTTGTCCTCCGTTGCCTCTGTTTCCCTCAAGCACAACTGCAGTCTTCTCCCTCCCCCCCCCCAGCCTGGCTCTCTCCATAAAGAGTCGCACAAGGGGGCTGGGTGATGCCTTCAAGACGTTTGAGACCCAATTTGTCTTCTGTCCAGGAGATGCTGGAGATGACCTAAGGGAGGCCCGTACGTCTTCCCTCCCCTCAAAAAAAGTGGGCCAAGAGCAATGCAGAAGTGAGCTTCATCGCCACATCTGGAGCAAGACACCGGCAGCCCAACCTCCCAGGTCAGTCGCTTTGCAGAATGCCTCCTCCAAAATATACCTGTTAGGCTTGCCCGCTCACCTGCCTTCAGGTAGCACTCTGACTCCTGAGCTTCAAAGGGACACCCTTACTACGCCTCCAAGCAGAGAAGGCAAACAATTAATGAGTCCTTTATGTTTACTTCCAGGTAAAAGGCAAACGTTTCTTCAGCCAGCTGCATCTGGTATGAGTAGTCCAGGAAATGGGTGTCTGTGGTGCGTTCGTGCAACCGTCTTTCAAAGACAGCCAAGCTAGGTGCCTATACCTTGGTTTGTGGGAAAGGATTGTGTGGCTAAGAATGGGCTGTATGAAGAAAGGGTTTATAATACTAATACTAATACTAATACTAATACTAATATTAATACTAATACTAATACTAATACTAATACTAATACTAATACTAATACTAATACTAATACTAATACTAATACTAATACTAATACTAATACTAATACTAATACTAATACTAATACTAATACTAATACTAATACTAATACTAATACTAATACTAATACTACTAATAATAATAATAATAATAATAATAATAATAAAGTTGGAAGGGACCTTGGAGGTCATCTAACCCAACCCCCTGCTCAGGCAGGAAACCCTATCCCAGATAGACAAGTGGCTGTCCAGTCTCTTCTTAAAAACTTCCAGTGTTGGAGCATTTACCTCTTCTGGAGGCAGGTTGTTCCACTGGTTAATTGTTCTAACTGTCAGGAAGTTTCTCCTTAGTTCTAGGTTACTTCTCTCCTTGATTAGTTTCCATCCATTGCCTCTTGTCCTGCCTTCTGGGGCTTTGGAGAATAGCTTGACTCCCTCTTCTCTGGGGTAGCCCCTGAGATACTGGAACTCTTGCTATCATATCCCCCATCATCCTTCTCTTCGTTAAACTAGACATGCCCAATTCCAGCAACTGTTCCTTATATGCTTTAGCCTCCAGTCCCCTGATCATCTTTGCTGCTCTTCTCTGGACTCTTTCTAGAGTCTCAGCATCTTTTTTACATCGTGGTGAGCAAAACTGGAGGCCGTATTCCAAGTGTGGCCTTACCAAGGCCTTGTAAAGTGGTATTAACCCTTCACCTGATCTTGATTCTATCCCTCTGTTAAGGCAGCCCAGCACTGTGTTGGCTTTTTTGGCAGCTGCAGCACACGGCTGGCTCCTATTTCTTTGGTGTCTTCTAAATCCCTTTCTAAGGCTGGGATTTGAGCTCATTTAAAATTTTACTTGCCCTCTCATGTTCTTTGCCCAGCTCTGAGACACCATGTTTTAAACGTGGAGGAGAGCATAATGTCATTCTGAGCATAGCTTTCTAGAAGAACATTAAAATCCATAGTTTTCCTGTTCTTCCTACAATGTCCCTTTCTTTGTTTGGCTCAGAAGCACCTCCAAGTTATGGACATAACATTCAGCACTGAGCAGATAAAATAGGCATAAAGTAGCTCATAGAATATAATAAGGGGGAAAGTGCGTAAAATAAATAGGTTTAAAATTAAATGGATCAGGCCACTCCAGCACAGGAGGTTTTTCAAGAAGAGACTGGACAGCTATTTGTCTGAAACAGGATAGGGTCTCCTGCCTGAGCAGGGGGTTGGACTAGATGACCTCCGAGGTCCCTCCCAACTCTGTTATTCTCTTATTCTGTTGTTCTCACCGGCGTGAGGTCTTCCTCCATACGTGTTGAAGGACATTGTATGCACCGCAGCATAGGTGAGATGGTTAGTTCTTCTCCACCTTCACACAGAGCATCTTCTGTAGGGAAGCTCCATTTTAATCGATTGTCCTTTGATCTTCCTACCTGGTGTGCAGTCTATTTAGACATTTCAATACAGGCCAAGATTGATTGGTCTTGACTAAGCAGCAGTCATCTGTGTGATTGTGCCCAGGTGCTTGGTAACTTCTTATTCACCTTCTATAGTTCCAGGAGAGCTTCTGGTAACTGGTTGTTAGGAGGGATAGACATTTTGAGGAAGGTGTTCTCAAGTCTTGATCTAAAATGTCCTTTAACACGGAACTTGTTTTCCACATCAATCTCTCCACCAAGTTCTCTGATATAGTGTTCTGCCTTAGCCGAATAGAATAGAGTAGAGTAGAGTAGAGTAGAGTAGAGTAGAGTAGAGTAGAGTAGAGTAGAGTAGAGTAGAGTAGAGTAGAGTAGAGTAGAGTAGAGTATATAGAGTAGGGTAGGGTACGGTAGAATAGAATAGAATAGAATAGAAGAGAAGAGAAGAGAAGAGAAGAGAAGAGAAGAGAAGAGAAGAGAAGAGAAGAGAAGAGAAATTAGAATAGAATAGAATAGAATAGAATAGAAATTAGAATAGAACAGAACAGAACAGAACAGAACAGAACAGAATAGAATAGAATAGAAATTAGAATAGAACAGAACAGAACAGAACAGAACAGAACAGAACAGAACAGAACAGAACAGAACAGAACAGAATAGAATAGAATAGAATAGAATAGAATAGAATAGAATAGAACAGAACAGAATAGAATAGAATAGAATAGAGCTGGAAGGGACCTTGGTGGTCTTCTAGTCCAGCCCCCTGCTCAAGCAGGAGAACCAATACCATCTCAGACAAGTGACTGTCTAGTCTCTTCTTAAAAATCTCCAGTGATGGAGCACCCATGATTTCTGAAGCTGTTCCACTGGTTAATTGTTCTCACTGTCAGGAAGTTTCTCCTTAATTCCAGGTTGCTTCTCTCTTTGATCAGTTTCCAACCGCTGTTTCCCTTCCTTCCCTCTGGTGCTTTGGAGAATATTGTGACCCCCCCTTCTTTGTGGCAGCCACCCAGATACTGGAAGACTGCTATCATGTCTCCCCTATTTCTTCTTTTCTTTAGACTAGCCAGACCCAAGGCCTTCCTTGACTTTCCTTGGAATTTCCGATGTTGCTCCGTCCTGATCTAGCCATACATTCTGAAATTGTCCAAGCTCGCTTGAATCTTACCCGGTCAAGCCACAAGTCAGTCCCCAGCTGCAGATGGAAACCATGGCTAAGATTGTTTGTATTTCCTTCCTTCCTAATGGATGATACTATTTCAACTTTTCATTGTTGTGACTTTTTTTTTTATTCAGAAGGATAAGCCAATCCAAGTCAGAACTTTAAACAAATGTCCATTCTGAGCCAGAACAACAAATTCTTTGAACGATTTCAGTTTATAGGAGCAAAAAATAGTAACTTAGAAGCTCTGTGAATTTTGATTAAATGTACGATTTATATCTTGTAGACTGTTTAATCCACTACAAAACCTGAGGAGACAAGTCACAATATCTGCTTTTTAAAATTGGTGCATATGTGGAGGTTAAAAAAAAAAAGCCCTCATGCGGTTATCTTTTTGCTCTCCTTCAGCATCTTCGCTAAGCACAATCCCTGCATTGTCATGGATTTCAGCAACCACACTCTTGTTAGTGAGTTTCTTTTGCTGGGTTTATCCAACATCACACATGGCCAGATCTATCTCATCCTGCTGTTCCTCATCATCTACTTGGTCACGATTCTGGGCAACGTCATGATCATCTCCCTCATCCTGGTGGACTCCCATCTCCACAGTCCCATGTATTTTTTCCTCAGCCACTTATCCTGCTTGGATGTCTGCTACTCAACAGTCACGGTCCCCAAGATCCTTTCAAATCTCCTTCTCCAAAGGCACACCATTGCCTACAACCACTGCTTGGCCCAGATGTTCTTCCTGATGGCCTTCTCTGGCTCAGAATGCTGGTTGCTGGCCGTCATGGCTTATGACCGCTACGCTGCCATCTGTCAGCCTTTACGCTACTCAAACCTCATGAGTTCACACTTTTGCATGCAGGCAGCTGTGATCAGCTGGATCTGGGGCTTCCTGGATTCAACAGTTCACACAGCCTTGGCTTCCAAGTTAGACTTCTGTGGAGATCATCAGATCCACCACATCTTCTGTGACCTTCCACCCCTGCTGAAAATCGCCTGCGGTGACATACACGTCAGTCAGATGACCTTACACATAGCCACCATATTTGCAGGAATGACCCCTTTCTTTCTGGTAGTCATCTCCTACTTCTACATCCTTGCGTCCATCCTGCGTATCCATTCCAACTCAGGCAGACAAAAAGCGTTTTCCACTTGCTCTTCTCATTTGCTGGTGGTTATCCTTTACTTCGGGAATGGATTGCTAAACTACAACCAGCCCAGTGCTGGCTACTCCCTGGAGACCGACACCCTGATTTCCACAACGTATTCCATTGTCACCCCCATGTTGAACCCCCTGATCTACAGCCTCCGCAACAAGGAGGTGAAGGGGGCTCTGAGGAAGCTCCTGAAAAGACGCAGGAGAATATAGGATTCTTCTCAGAAGTTGCAAAGACAAGTTTAAAGTCCTTCTTGGGACATCAAGAACCCAAGTCTTGTTTTTTCCTGAATATCTTCAGGACTGAAAAGACACATAAAAAACACTGTCAGGACTGCCAAGATGTGTTTATACAATGTATGTATTTACTTGTGTTTTTTACTTGTGTGTAATGTGCACTGCAGACAGCACTTAATTTTGTTGTGAGATACACAATAACAATATATTCATTAACTCATTCATTCATTCATCCTGCTGCACCAGGTATATTTTGCCAGATCCCAGTCTGCCATATACAATGGGGGGGGGGGAAGCTGTGTAGTACGGTAGTAATCATGTGATCTTGATTCTGTACCATTATAATACCATCATAATTTCACTGAGCTAATTATAGTAACTTGAGGATCACCTAAATAGCCTTCCAGAAGAGGGAGGGAGAGAGTAAGTACTCTTGTTCTACTGATTTCTAGAAGATCAGCTAAAAACAAATGAGACAATTGATTTCTGCTTCAGATCAGGAAAAGATTCTTCTGCTTTGCCCTCTCCATTTCTCCCCATCCTGTGAATCACACACCAGAAAACTGTTCTGTGCTTGCTAACAAGTCCCAGAGAAGTCAACTTTGCCCTCCAGGATCTATGCTGCCTGCCCTCCCACCTGTAATCCCTCCAGGATCCCAGGCAGGAATACTCCCAGGCCCCAGGGCCAAGTCATATTTTCCCCCACAAGCACCACCTGCCACGGATAATGCAAGCAACTATGAGACTTGCCCTGTTCTAAGGATGAATGTCCGAACATCTCCCTCCTGCTCTGTTGCCAGAGTGTTGGCTCCCACTTCATTGCATCTGAACCCAACTGTGGGAGAACTTGGGGAGAGGATGAGTCTGCTTCAGCTGCAGCTGGTCTTCTGTAGGTGGGATAACCAACCAAGGTGAGATACTTTGGGGTCCATCAAGGATTCTCCTTCTGTTTGGGATGGGGTGGCATTAAAAGGAGATTTTGGGTGTTAGAAAGGAGGGATTGGGAATATAAGATTCAACCCAGAAATCTCCTTTTCAAGTCCTTCTTCTGCCCAAGATTCACCACAATATATTATCACCACCAATCTAGCACTTGTCATCCTTCCTAGGGTTATCCACTGCTCCAAACACAGACTTTCTTTTGACAAAACAGCTCCTTGGATGGAAGTTAGGAACTGGAAACTGTCAGGAATACGTTCCAGCTTCTTTTGTTATGGGCAGATGAGGGAACTGAGGGTTCCAGATTCAAAATAGTCAACCGACACCATCTGCATGCTATCAAAGTCAACTAATCATTATATAGAAAATGTGGATAGAGAAAAATTCTTTTCTCTATCACACAATACCAGGACAAGGGGGCACTCCCTAAAGCTCATACCTAAGAAAGTGAGGACAAATAAAGGGAAATATTTCTTCACCCAGAGGGTCGTTGGTTTATGGAATTCACTTCCTGAAGGGGTCGTGACAGCTGTCAGTCTTGACAGCTTCAAGGCAGGGTCAGACAGATTCATGGATGCAAAATGTATCGGTGGTTATTAAAACGGATGTCCATGTGCCGCCTCTATGTTGGTTGAGGCAGGCAGGATTCCCTTGGGTACCATTTGTTGGGGGTCAAGGGAAAGGGAGGGATTTGCCTTCTCTTTCTGCTCAAGATCCCCATGTACATTTGGTGGGCCACTGGGTGACACAGAATGCTGGACTCGATGGGCTTTGGCCTGATTCAGCATGGCTCTTCTTAGGTTCTTATGTTCTTATTATATATTGATACTACTGATACTACAGCTTAGTAGCTGATACTACAGCTTAGGTCTGAAATGAAGGGTCTTTGGTGCTCTTGGATCTTGGTGGTTCCTGCAGACATTTTAATGACCCAAAATGAGGTTACCTAGTTTGGGTACAAAAAAGCAGTGAAAGATCAGAAGATGTGGCCCCCAAAAGTTGGACATGACTGAATGGATAACATCACCATCGGTGTGGATAATGAAACATCTGCAAGAAAACAAGCAAGCTCAGAGAGCACCAAGAACTTTCATATTGTTCTAAGTTATTGTAGCAAGGTGGAACCTCCATGGTCAGACAAATATTGGGCATCAACATAATATTTGATGAGGAACGTGAAGCGGAAGGGGTTGCTTTTGAGTTTGCGAGAGTTGTCTTCAAAGGACACCCTTTACTCTAACATCTCCATCCACTTGGAAAGCAAACTCTCCTGAAACACTTCTACAAAGCAAAGCACAACACCTCTGGGTCCCCTTTCCACGTATCAATCATTTCCTGGAATGCAGGGAGAGAATTAAATTCTGCTCTGCTGCTCCTGCACCCCAAATCTAGTTAGTTATTTTCATTTTTCAAATGGATACAGCCTCCCAACGGACAGGCTCCAGCTGGCACACAACATTAAAAATCCAGAGTTAAAATTCACGGTGTAAATCACCACCCCAGTGACATAAGAATCAAGGAAGCCGCTTGATGGGCTCTGAATGGTAACCCCTGGCCCAATGACCAAAGGTTGTCTTCAGGATCTTGAGGAACAGTAACAAGGTGGAGGGTCAATCTGACCTTTGGGGAAATGAAGTTGTGGTGGGTCGTTTAACTCATCTTACTCTGCTGTTAATTCTAATTTCTTCCCTTGCCCAATTTTCTCTTCCTAGCTAACTCTTCTCCTCCTCCTCCTCCTCCCATGGATTCCCATAACCAGACACAGAGGACAGAATTCATCCTCCTTGGTTTCTCCAGCCTTCAGAGCCACCAGGTCCACCTTTTCTTGGTGTTCCTGGCTGCCTATTTGGCCGCGCTGATGGGCAACCTCATGATCATAACCCTGGTTCTCCTGGATTCCCGTCTTCACACCCCCATGTACTTCTTCCTCAGCCAGCTCTCCTGCTTGGATGTTTGCCTTTCTTCTGTGGTGGTACCAAAGATCCTGGTGAACTTCCTACGCCAAGAACAGACCATCTCCTACAACCAATGTCTGGCACAAGCCTTCTTCCTGATTGGCTTTGCGGGATGTGAGCCGGCATTGCTGGCCATCATGGCCTTTGACCGCTATGCTGCCATTTGTCAGCCTCTGCATTATGCCCACCTGATGAGGACAAAATTGTGCATCCAGCTGTCTGTGGCCATTTGGCTCTGGGGCTTCCTGGACTCCGCCATCCATGTTGCCCTGGCCTGTAGGTTGGACTTTTGTGGAAATAACAATGTTCCTCACATCTTTTGTGATGTCCCTCCATTACTGAAAATTACCTGCAGTGATTCCTGGGTCAACGAATTGACCAATCACGTCACCAGCATCTTTGTGGGCCTCGGCCCCTTCCTCTTCATCATCCTGTCCTATTTCTACATTTTGGTCTCTATTTTGAAGATTCCCTCCAACACTGGCAGGCGCAAAGCCTTCTCCACTTGTGCATCACACATTGCCGTGGTAATTCTCTGCGTTGGAAATGGATACTTGAACTACAACCAGCCCAGTGCTGGCTACTCCATTGAGACTGATACTCTAATCTCCACATCGTTTTGCATCGTCACCCCCATGCTGAACCCTTTGATCTACAGCTTCCGCAACAAGGAGGTGAAGGGGGCCCTGAGGAAGATTCTCAGCTGCCGGAAGACAGCATTGTATTAATTTGTGTGTGGGGGAGGGGGGTTACTGTACTTCATGTCTTTGAGCCCTTAGGAAGGATAAAAGAGAACTGGGGTAGAAGTACTTTCTCAAGGCACTGCAAAATTATTTCCATGAGAAGAAAAAAACTTTGGCAGTTGTTGTTAGAACAGGAGATATGGGACTTTGCATCCTACCGGTAATGAGATCTCATTTGACTTTAGCCTTCTGTGTTCTGTATGGTTTGTCAAGAAACCTGTGAGGAAAAGCCACACCTTTCTCCTAGCATTAATTCTACTGTCCCAGAGCAATGATCATCTGTAGCTAAGATAGAATTCAGATGAGGGATAGGAACAGCATTTGGATAGTCAAAAGGTCAACATGGGAAACAAGACATGGACATGATAGAAGCCAGGAAGGTTTGCAGCATTAAAAAAAATAGAGAGAGTATAATGAATGGCAAATGTACATTATCCTATTGGATCAAACTACATTGGATCTCTTTGATTGATGTCTGGCCTTCTTTGACTCTTTCCTAGTTGTTCTCTGCATGTCACATAACAGTTTTTGCTCTGAAAGAGATGCGTGGTGGTGGCTCATGTCTGGGTCGCCTCCTGTGTGGATTACTGCAATGCCATCTACATGGGCTGTCCTTGAAGACCACACTAAACTTTGACTGCTCCGGAATGCAGCAGTGTGCATTCTGATTGCTGTCCCAGGTTGTCCATATGATTGTTTTGTTACATGAGCTGCACCAGCTTCACGTTTCTTTCTGAGTGCAATTCAAGGTGTTGGCCATCACTAATAACAACAATAACAATAACAGAGTTGGAAGGGACCTTGGAGGTCATCTAGTCCAATCCCCTGCTCAGGCAGAAAACCCTCTACCATTTCAGACAAATGGCTGTCCAGTCTCTTCTTGAAAACTTCCAGTGTTGGAACATTCACAGCTTCTGGAGGCAGGTTGTTCCACTGATTAATTGTTCTAACTGTCAGAAAATTTCTCCTTAGTTCCAGGTTGCTTCTCTCTTTGGTTAGTTGCTTCTTGTCCTGCCTTCAGGTGCTTTGGAGAATAGCTTGACTCCCTCTTCTTTGGGGCAGCCCCTGAGATATTGAGATGCTGCTATCCTGTCCCCTCTCATCCTTCTCTTCATTAAACTAAACATACTCAATTCCTGCAACCGTTCCTGATATGTTTTAGCTTCCAGTCCCTGATCATCTTTGCTGCTCTTTAAAGCCCTACATGGTACATAGCCAGGTGGTCTGTGGGATCACGTTTTCCTAAGGACATCAGCCTGTCCTACCAATTAAGCTGAGCACGATCCTAGTCCCTTCTCCCAAATATTGTCATCTAATGGAAACTAGAAAGGGTGCCTTTTTCCCTAACCCTATGGAACGCTCTTCTCTCTGACTTTCAGCAGGTCGTTACCCTCTTAGACTTCCATAAAGCTCTGAAGACCTTTTCCCCCCAAGTGCTGAGATAAAGTTGGCTAGCCAAACATCTAGGTTGACTTGGCGCCTGGTCTCTGTTGTTTTTAATGTTTTTTTAATAAATATTTTATTAGTTTTATAATTATAAACAATGAATCAAATAAAATACAACTCAACTTAATACAATCTTTTTCAACTTTGTCCCACACAAAAGAAAACATAAATTCTTTTAAGAACTTAGATAAAATAAAATAACTATGGGTGTTGCTCGGCAGCACCCCCTCCACCACATCCCCCTCTTCCTTCCTCCCTATTCTCCTACTTCCCTCCCCCTCCCCTCTCTCCCTCCCTCACTCTCCACCCTCCTCTCCTACAATCTTCCTACTTCCCTCCACTCCTTCACTCCTCACTCTCCACCCCCTCCAGATGTGGTCCAGAGGTACTGCCCGAGCAACCCTCTTATATCAATAAATATGTCATTCTTATATATTGCGAGTATTATAGTTGAGTACATTATTACACCCCCCCCAACCCACCCACCCCGCTCCGACTTCCCAAAGTGAATACAGGGTAAAACAAAAGAAAACCCACTAGGTTAAACAAAATTATTATATAAATCCTAATAAAAATTTAACTATATGCTAAATACAATTTCTTAGATTGATATTTCCCTTGAATATAGTCTATCCATTTTTTCCAGTCCAACATATATTTTTCATTTGAATGATCTTTCAAATATAGCCATTTCCGCCAAATTTATGACTTTCAAAGTCCATTCCTCGATGGATGGTAATTCTGCCTTCTTCCAATATTGTCCAACCAACAATCTCGCTGCTGTAATCAAATTCAAAATTAAGTTTGTCTCTATAGTGGTGCAGTCTTTTATAATACCTAATAAAAACAACTGTGGTGAAAATTCAATACGTTTTTTCAAAATATTTTGAGGTATCCACCATATTTTGATCCAAAAAGCCTTGATTTTTCTACAGGTCCACCATACATGAAAATAAGTAGCATCCATACAATCACATCTCCAGCAATTAGGTTTTAAATTAGGGTACATACATGATAATTTCTTCGGATCCAAATGCCATCTATAAAACATTTTATAAAAATTTTCTTTTAAATGTTGCGCTTGTGTAAATTTTACATTTTTCACCCAGATCCTTTCCTAGGTTTCCATCATAATTGGTTGTCCAAAATTTTGTCCCCACTTTATCATACAATCCTTAACTAATTCAGTTTCCAAATCAATTTCTATCAATTCATTATACAATCTTTTAATATGCATTGACCTTTGGTCTCTAATTTGTTTAATGAAATTTTCATCTATTTGAGATAAACCCATGTTCAAATCTTTTTTCCATCTATTCTGCAATTGTAAATATTGAAACCAATTAAGGGTTATTCCTTCCTCTCTTAAAATATTCAAGGACTTCAATAATAAAAGATTTCCTTCTTTAATTAGGAGTTTCTCATAAGGCACCACATCTTGTAATTGTACTCTATTTATATTCTCTATTGCGTGTCTGGGAACCATCCAAACAGGAATCTTGTCATTTAATTTATACTGATATTTTTTCCAAACACGCAGCAGAGCACTTCTCAATAGGTGCTCTTTGAAACTCCTATCCACCTTTTTATCATGAACTAGATATGCATGCCATCCATAAAATAAACCGTACCCTTCAATATTCAATATTCTATCATTAGTTAAATTAACCCAATCACTTATCGCTACTAAAACAGCAGCATGATAATATAACTTAAAATTAGGCATTTTCAAACCACCTCTTTCTCTTGTATCCTGAATAATTTTTAATTTGACCCTCGGTTTCTTGCCATTCCAAATAAATCTATTAATACCCTTCTGCCACTCCTCCAAATTCGCATCCTTTTTAAGTATAGGTAACATTTGAAAAAGAAATAAAAATTTAGGCAATACATTCATTTTAACTGCTGCTATCCTACCCAACATAGATAATTGTAATTTCTTCCATTTGTCCAACTCTATTTGTGTCTTATTCCACAAAACTTCATAATTATTTTTATACAACTTCCCATTAGAGGCTTCAATGTCAATTCCTAAATATTTAATTTTCTTAACTATCTCGCATCCCGTTATTTTTTCCAATTCCTGTTTTAAATTAATATTTAAATTTTTAACTAACATCTTTGTCTTAGATATATTTAATTTAGACCCTGATACCCTACCATAGTTATTAATTATCTCCATCAATCTCTTAGCTGACTGTATTGATTGAGTCAATGTCACAACCAAATCATCAGCAAAAGCACATAATCTATAATCTTGTTGTCTAATCTCTATACCTTTTAAATCATCTGCTCTTCTTATCCTATTCAATAAAACTTCTAAAGTTAAAACAAACAACAAAGGGGATAATGGACATCCCTGTCTAGTACCTTTCTCTATATTAAATGAATCTGTCACATCCCCATTCACAATAATCTGTCCTGTTTGTTTCTGATAAATTGCCAATATAGAATTAATAAACTGATCCCCCATTTCCATCCTAACAATCAATTTTTTCAGAAACAACCAATTCAATCTATCAAATGCTTTCTCCGCGTCCAAAAACATAAGAACTGCGGGCACCTGAATATGCTTCTCCAAGTATTCTAATATATTAATAAGTTGTCTAACATTAGTTTTCATCTGCCTCCCTTGTATAAAACCGGTTTGATCAGAATGAATTATTTGTTGTAGGACTGTCATTAATCTATTAGCCATCACTTTTGCAAAAATCTTGTAATCCGTATTCAACAATGAAATAGGTCTAAAATTTTCTGGTTGAGCGTTATCTCTTCCTTCTTTGGGAATTAAAGAAACATAGGTTGTTTTCCATGAAGGTGGAACCTGACCACCCTCTTGTATACTAACAAATAACTCTCTAAGAGGTTCCACCATTTCCATTTGAAGATGCTTATAATAAATCTCCGTTAACCCATCTGTTGTTTTTAATGTTTTAATGTGTTCACTTTTCTAGTTTGAATATGGTTTTATACATTAATTTAACTTTAATTGAGAGCCTCCAGAGTTGATTAGAAGATGGCAGGATGTATATATATGTTTTCTGAGGTTTTCGCGGGTGTTTGTATGTAGGTCTCTGGTAATTCGGGTTTTCTCCCGCGTAAAATTGGAAGTGTCTTGGCGACGTTTCGACGAAGTCCCATTCGTCATCTTCAGGCTGGTGTTTTCGGCTTCGTGCTTCTAGGAGCATATATATATATATATATACAGCTACGATCACACGTTGCTCCTAGAAGCACGAAGCCGAAAGCACCAGCCTGAAGATGATGAATGGGACTTTGTCGAAACGTCGCCAAGACACTTCCAATTCTACGCGGGAGAAAACCCGAAAAACCAAAGGCCTATACACACACACACACACACACACACGCACGCACACACACACACACACACACACACACACACACACACACACACACACAAGTAGGTCTTCCTGAAGCTGAAATCCCTGTGTAACTGTGTCCTGTATTCCCTTCACAATCTCTGCTCACTCTGAAATCCTTCTGGGCACCTGCACAAGTTCTTTATGCAGGAAAGACGAGTATTTTTCCCAGTGTTGATGCCTTGAACAAAACTAGCCTTCTACTGGAGTGCTGCATATATAGCCATGGAACCTTATTATTACAAAGTCCAGCTGGGCATCATTAAATGCCATCACAAGAAAGTGTCATAGCTGTAGGAGAGAGACTGGCCAAGCCAGGGGAAGCAGTCAAATGTGAAATTAATCTGGCATCCATATGTGCCTTTTTTGTTTTTTTTTAAATGCTCTTGAAGTCATTTCTAGACCACCAGCTAAAAGCAAATGAGACAATTGATCTCAAGTTCAAAACTGAAAAAGATTCTTATGCTGTGCCGTCTCCATTTCTCCCCATCTCCTGAATCCAACACCAGAAAACTGTTCTGTACCTGCTAACAAGTCCCAGAGAAGTCAGCTTTGCCCCCAAGGATCTTTGCTGCCTGCTCTCCTGGTTGTACTCCCTCCAGGATCCCAGGCAGGAATACTCCCAGGCCCCTCCCCCCCTTGCCAAGTCACATTTTCCCCCATGGGCACCACCTGCCATGGATAATACAAGCAACTATGAGACTTGCCCTGTTCTAAGGATGAACATCCGAACACCTCCCTTCCTGCTCTGTTGCCAGGGTGTTGACTCCCACTTCATTGCAACTGAACTGAACTATGGGAGAAATTGGGGAGAGGATGAGTCTGCTTCAGCCGTAGCTGGTCTTCTGCGGGTGGGATAATCAGCCAAGGTGAGCTGCTTTGGGGTCCATCAAGGATTCTCTTTCCGTTGGGATGCGGTGGCATTAAAAGGAGATTTTGTCCCTTAAGGAGGAGGAACCAGAAATTTCCATCTAGGGAATCCTAGAAGTGGCCAGGTCCTTTCCCTGTGTGAGACTCGCAATAGATCACAACTTGTAATTTTCTACCCATCCAGCCTCTCCCATCCTTCTTCGGTTGAACTGCTGCTCCCAATGTGGACATTAAATGGAGAAGACAGCTCCCTGGTTGAAAGCTAGGAGTTGGAAACTTACATATATACCTTGCTACCATGACTAACATCAATGTACAATCCATATTTTACTTGTATTCCATGAAGTTGTTGGTTTAACTATCTTGGATCTGGATCCTCTCAAGTTCCTTTGCCTCTCCTATAGCAAAAGAAGCTGGGGTATATAAACAGGCAATGTTCCAATATTGGAAAATCAAAGCTGCCCCATTACCAGGTCCTTCTTCCCCCAGTGAATCATTTGTCTAGAATCTGGTTCTGATATTAAGCTTGAAAGAGATGTTCCTCAGAGTTTGCATACCGAATTCTCCAGAAATGAAGGGAGAAAATTAAGCTTGGCTCCATTGGGTCTGGATGCCCAATTTTTCTTGCCTCTAATTCTAATTCAAATATCTGGAGGAATTAGGTCTTCATTGAGTGGAGGAGATCTCTAAAATGTCATCCTCCCTTGGAGACCTCAAATAATGACATTGTAATTTTACTTCTGAAGGAGAATACAGTAGAAGGAGCTCAGGATTGAAATGAGGGGATCAAATCCAACTTGTTTTCAATACAATTAACTGGTCCATCTGACCTGCACTGTCCACCTTGGGGTTAACTTCAGATGGCACACCTCTAGCCCCCTTTTTTTTTAATGAAATCCATGACAGAAAGAAGCTTGAGCTATTTAGCTGGTCTTAACAACCAATGAGGGAGAATATTTGTAGCAAAGGAATAAAATCAAGGTGCTCTGAGGTTGGCTGATTTCTTGCAGATGTTTCATGACCCAACTAGGTAACATCATCAATGCTAGAAGGGAGTGGGGTTTGCAGAGTGGAGGAAAGAGAGGAGGAGGAGGAGGAGGAGGAGGAGGAGGAGGAGGAGGAGGAGGAGGAGGAGGAGGAGGAGGAGGAGAAAATGACAGTGACAATGACAATGCGGTCTTTGTTGCTCTCTGAGCTTGGTGGTTTCTTGCAGATATTTCATTACCAAACTAGGTAACATCATCAATGCGAGCGATGTGATTTCATCAGCCCTGATGATGTTACCTAGTTTGGGTAATGAAACACTTGCAAGGAAACAGCCAAACTCAGAGAGTACCAAGGACCCCTAATTTTACTTCTTCCATGCATTTTCCAAAGCCCACTGATCTTCTTTGTTTTCTTCACGTGCCTTTTTCTCTCTTCTCAGCTGTACATTTTCTTCCCCCATGAATGCACAAAACCAAACACGAGTGACTGAATTCCTCTTCCTGGGTTTCTCCCACCTGCTGAGCTACACAACCCACCTTTTCCTGGTGTTTCTGGCTGCCTATTTGGTCACGCTGATGAGCAACATCATGATTATAATCTTAATTCTCCTGGATTCCCGTCTTCACACCCCCATGTACTTCTTCCTCAGCCAGCTCTCCTGCTTGGATGTTTGCCTTTCTTCTGTGGTGGTACCAAAGATCCTGGTGAACTTCCTACGCCAAGAACAGACCATCTCCTACAACCAATGCCTGGCCCAAGCCTTCTTCCTGATTGGCTTTGCGGGATGTGAGCTGGCCCTGCTGGCCGTCATGGCCTATGACCGCTACGCTGCCATTTGTCAGCCTCTGCATTATGGCCACCTGATGAGGGGCAAGTTGTGCGTCCAGCTATCTGTGGCCATTTGGCTCTGGGGCTTCCTACACTCGGCCATCCACATTTCCCTAGCCTGTAGACTGGACTTCTGTGGAAACAACAATGTTCCTCACATCTTTTGTGATGTCCCTCCATTATTGAAAATCGCCTGCAGTGATACCTCAGTCAACGAATTGGCCAATCACATCACCAGCATCTTTGTAGGCCTCAGTCCCTTCCTCTTCATCATCCTGTCCTATTTCTACATTCTGGCCTCCGTTCTGCGAATTCGCTCTAACACCGGCAGACGCAAAGCCTTCTCCACGTGTGCATCACACATTAGTGTGGTAACTCTGTTTGTTGGTAATGGGAGTATGAATTACAACCAGCCCAGTGCTGGATACTCTCTGGAGGTTGATGCTTTGATCTCCACCATGTTTTGCATCGTCACCCCGATGTTGAACCCCTTGATCTACAGCATCCATAACAAGGAAGTGAAGGGGGCCCTGAGGAAGCTTCTCAAGGGCTGGAAAAGATCATAGCCTTCATTTTGGGAGGAGGGTCCTTTTTTTTAATATAACGATTACATTTTTATACAACATAAAGATAAAACCTAACAGACAGAAATGGCCAGAAAGAAGGGTAGATAGAATAAAGAGAAAGAGGGAGGATAGGAGTACAGAAAACAAACAACTATAAGGAAAAAACAGAAATATAAAAAGAGATTTCCAACTTTTTTTTTTACAAAGTTTATTTATTCAGCCTCTTAGTTTAGGACAGGGGTCTTCCAACTTGGCCCTTTTATGCCTGCCTGGCTGAGGAATTCTGGGAGTTGAAGTCCACAAGCCTTAAAGTTGCCAAGTTTGAAGACCCTTGGCATCCACTTTCCAAACAGTCAACAGTTTTTGCTAATCATCAAATCCATATGTCATAAATTGTTTTTTTTTTTACTTCTTGTAAAAAGCCCACTAGTGGGTTCCATTTGAAAGTAAATGTTGTTACTGTTTTTTCTCTATCGAGAACCATTCACTTTGCCATCTGTTCCAGTCCCATCACTTTTACTAACTACTCTTCCATTGTCAGTATAGTAGAATCTTTCCAGTGTTGAGTATATAGGAATATTACTGCTGTAACCAAATGTAAGATTAATGTACCATGATTTCTTTTTTTTAAATTTTGTCCATTGATCCTAATTAAAAAAAATCTCTGGTCTAAAGTGTATTTGAATTAATGTGTATGTTTCTCAAGAAGGTCTTTTGTTGACCCTCCTATGAAAAATGAAAGTTGTGCAGATGAACTGTGGTAGAAGGACTTTCTAAAGGTGCCTGCAAAACCATTTCCATGATAAAACAAATGGAGATAAACTCTGAGAACATGAGTATTAGCTCTTACGTCTTTTTATAATTTCATTTAAAATTAAAACAACAATAGAAATTAATGCAAATTAAAAACAAGGAAAAGAAAAAAATAGAAGGTGAAGAAAAGAGAAAAAGGAAAATAAAGGCTGTGGTCTTGTTGTCTCTTCATGAGGAGCAACTGTCTGGACTACTTGTGGGTGATCTCAAATCCTTTCTTAGTCCAGAGAGGAAATATTGAAGAGCCGGTCTATTCACCAACTCTTCATTCCGCCAAAGTCATCAACCTCATTTTTTTGTGGACCAATCTTCAGCCCACCATTTCTTCCCCAAAGTTTGATGTAGCTTTTGTGGAAAAAACAAATTTTACTCCACCCATCCATACACTCATTAACCCACCAACTCATCCATCCATATATCCATCCACCCACTCATCCCTCCATCGTTCCAAGCATCTATCTGCCCAACCACCCACCCATCCATTCATCCATACACCTACCCACCCACCCACTCACCCATCCATCCACTCATTGACCCACCAGCTCATCCATTCATGTATCCATCCATGTACCCAATCATCCAGCCGGCCCCTTTCTCTCTATTAGGAAAACAATTTTAGTTGTGTGAATGGTGAGAGAAAGAATTCACACGAATTTAAAAAAGGGGTGTCCATTCTCTAGCCTGGACATCAAGTGCCCTAATTCCCAGCCTGGACATTTCTAGCAGAGGGGAGGCTTGTGAGGGTCTGTAATGAAATCCCTCAAGGTGTTTGGAAAATGAGTCTGAGGGTCATTAATTGATTGCTGCTTCATAGCAAAACAGAGATGATGAAATCCCTTGCATTTGTTATAAATGGATTGGGATGATGGAGAATTGGACTGCACCCCTTGTGCTGTGCTTGTTTGGGCACACACACCCATAACGAGGTCCCTTAACTCTTATGTCATCATCCCAGAAAGTTGGACCAATTACTGTAGCTATCTCTCTCTCTCGTTGATGCTGGTTATTCCCACCAGCAGCCCCTTCTCCTGCTAGCTGCTCCAGGGAGACCGGCCTCCGTTCTGGGGCACAGAGTCGAGTCCCAGAGTGGTAAAACTTTTATTTCTAGCTCCGGTTGCAAAGTGACAGCTAAGCAATGAAAGTCTTCTGTTCTTGGCCAGCAATTTGCTGTTTCAGCTCAAATTTCAACTCTGTAGGTGGACTTTTGGCTCAGCCACCACCATTCTCGTTGTGTCTGAGCCCATCTGTGGGGGAGAGTTTGACTCTGCTTGAACCGCAGCTGGTCTCCTGCAGGTGGGACAACCAGCCAAGGTGAGCTGCTTCGCAGTCCAGCCAACATCCTCCTTTAAGGAGACAATTGCAAGGAGAGATTGACCTTGGAAAGGAGAAGAAAGTGCATGACCAGGAATGCAAGATTCAACCCAGGAATATCCATTTAGGAGATCTCAGAAACGGCAAAGAGTTTCTTCTCTCTGGGGGGACAACAGTTTTAACTGTCAACAACCCAGACCTTTCTATCCTTCCTCTCTGTCCTGCTCCAAAGATGGACTTGGACTAGGCAAATTGGTCAAACTGGCTGTTCAGAGTGGCAGTCCAAATGAAAGTTGACTGTGGGGAAACATACGGAGATATATTTCCTGACAGGCAAGGGAGATGGTGAGATTCAACACAAGTCAATCCAAGCACATCTTCATAGCATATAACTAAATTATGGACATATATTAAGGGCTAGTAGTTTCAGTGGTTTTCTGTTGGCTCTTGACCATGACAGCAAGAAGCTCCAGACCTAATACATCTGGATATAAAATGCAAGGCAGCTTTTAGGCTCATCAGAGGGACTTTGGAAGATGACCTGTCTCCCTCACTGTAAACCTCAATCTTGCAAGTAAAGCCAGATCTTCTAAAACATCTCTACAACTGGAGGTCACCTTCTCCTTCTGATCCCAACATCTTTTCATCCAATTGGTAGACATCACTTGGTTTTTGGAACCCTGAAAGACAGTGGAAGCTTATTATCTCCCTTAAAACTGTATTAATCTCAGGTAATACCATATGCAGACCTAATTCTAAATGAAGTTGGACCTTCATGTGAGTGAGGTGGGACAACATTGGACAAATACCTTTAAGTTTCTAAAGAGCAAGGGAGGACAGACCTGTTTTGTGTTGAAGCTCAGAGCAAGTCAACCATTTTCTTAAGTCTCTGATGAAGAGACACAGGATGTCCAAAGGGGTGGTACAGCTGGACTGTGCTCCACATCGACCGAGAGAGAATTGATGGTCCTTGTTGAAATTAGGAAGGCAAAGAACTCAAGTAAAGGAAACGCGAGGGGTTTTGATTCAACTGTTCCTTGTTCATGCTGCTCTCAGCTTCAACAACATGCTTTAAAAAAATCCAAGCAATTAGACAGTGTAGGAAACACATAACTAGTCTTTAACCTGGAGGATCTTCAGAGCCTTCTCAGTTTCATTTGGCACTGATTGTTGGAAGAAGATCAATTGCCAGGAAAAGAGTAGGACCCACTGGAACATCAAGGATGTCCCATTAGAATGTCCTTGTCTAAGCTGATGACCTCTTGAAGGATTGAAGGAAAACCTGCTAATCCAGCTGAGAGTCATAACTCACCAGGGTTTGGAGAAGGCAGAGGTTTTGGTATGTGGGAATGAACTTGGGAGATGGGACAAAGGGATGTTACCTAGAGAACAATCAGATAAGACAGAGCAGAGCCTATGGAGAAAGAAATGAACAACTGCTCAGGCTGTAAAACAAGATGGCAGGACATTTGTACTTTCAGACTTGCAAGATTCTGCTATGGCTTGATTGTAGCCATACAATAAAGTTGAATTAACTCATCTGGTTGTGTTTCCTCTCTGGTCTACCTGGGAAGTTTGACAGCAGGGCTGAAGGACTGCCACTTCCTGAGTAGGGTTTCTGGAACCGGTATGGTGGCTTCTTCTCCAAGTAAGCCGTTGGTCCTCTTTATGGAATATGCTTCTGATGCCAAGCAGGAAGTGGTGTTGTCAGGGTCTGTAGGCTGAATGCCCCAGAAATGCAAGGAGAGAATTAAGCTCTGCTCCTCCAGCTCTGTGCCCCCAATTGAATTCATCTCATCCTGCAGGTAATTCTAATTCAAAATACCACAAACAATTAGTTCTTTTTTAAGTGGAAGGGATCACTAAACTCTCATCCTTCACAATTCCAGTCTGAGTCCTCAAATAATTACTGTGTTATTTTTCCATCCATTTTTCAGGCTCCGTTGCCACTCGCTGCTTTCTTCAGAAGATTTTTTCTCTCTTCCCAGGTGTCTATGTTCTTCCTCATGGATGCCCACAACCAAACACAGGAAATTGAATTTATCTTCCTGGCATTCTCCATATTCCAGAGACACCACGTCCATTTTTTCTTGGTGTTCCTGGCTGCCTATTTGGTCACTCTGCTGGGCAACCTCATGATCATAACCCTGGTTCTCCTGGATTCCCATCTTCACACCCCCATGTACTTCTTCCTCAGCCAGCTCTCCTGCTTGGATGTTTGCCTTTCTTCTGTGGTGATACCAAAGATCCTGGTGAACCTCTTACGCCAGGAATACACCATCTCTTACAACCAATGCCTGGCACAAGCCTTCTTCCTGATTGGCTTTGGGGGATGTGAGCCAGCCCTGCTGGCCATCATGGCCTATGACCGCTACGCTGCCATCTGCCAACCTCTGCACTATGCCCACCAGATGAGGGGCAAGTTGTGCGTCCAGCTGTCTCTGGCCATTTGGCTCTGGGGCTTCCTGGACTCAGCTATCTATGCTGCCCTGGCCTCTAGACTGGATTTCTGTGGAAACCACCAGATACTTCAAATCTGGTGTGATGTTCCTCCACTACTGAAAATTGCCTGCAGTGATACCCAGGTCAACAATCTGGCCAATCACATCCTCAGCACTTTGGTTGGACTCGGTCCCTTCCTCTTCATCATCCTGTCCTATTTCTGTATTTTGGCCTCCGTTCTCCGGATTCCCTCCAGCACCGGCAGACGCAAAGCCTTCTCCACTTGTGCATCACACATTGCTGTGGTAACTCTCTATATTGGAAATGGGTTTCTGAATTACAACCATCCAAATTCTGGCTACTCCCTAGAAAGCGACACCCTGATTTCCATCATGTTTTGCATCGTCACCCCCATGCTGAACCCCTTAATCTACAGCCTCCGCAACAAGGAGGTGACGGAAGCCAGGAGGAGGGTTTTCAACCGCTGGAGAGCAGCCTTGTCTTCAGGCTGAGGTGTTTCTCTCTTGGAACCTCACCTTTGTTTGCTCCACAAGAAAAATAAAATAAAAGTGGTGCACAAGAACCTGGGAGAAAAACATTCTGCAGATGCCTGCAAAATTTCCCTTTGAGGAAAGAAAATGGGGGTTTTGTAAGAACGTGAGTAGCTGGGCGGTGCAGACATTATGCAAGCAGCATAATGATACAGGAAGCCAAGTAGAAGATAAACAGCTGCTATTAATTCATAAGTAAAAACATCATGGAGAAAAACACTGCTTAGGTGTTCCAGATCAACTGAGATTGAGGGAGAGATGGAGAGAGAGATGTTCTACTTGGCCCACTCCTTATAATCTGAAAACTTTCCTGTCTGATCTGGGCCTTTCCTCAATTGGCTAAGCGACTTGTCTTTCATTACAGAAAGGCCACTGGCAGTGGACAGACCAATCTAGAATTGACTACCTACCCTGATGTGACGGTCAGCCCGACGGGCATGACAAGTACAAGGACTTCTGCGTTGTGACTTTGGGGTTTACAGGTAAGCCGAGATGGTGGTGATCGCGTTGAGATGCAGTTCCAGCAACGAGGACCCATTTGATCCTTCTTGGAACACTTGCCCTTCGGCAACTGATGACTGTTGTTTGTTTAAAACAGTGACGTAGCCCACCCATCTTATAATCAACTCCCTATCAAAAGTTAAGCTGCAGAATAATGGTAGTAAAATTATATTAACATTAAAACATTAAAACCAACAAAACTTGGCACTGGTTGGAAACTGATCAAAAAGAGAAGCAACCTGGAACTGAGGAGAAACTTCCTGACAGTGAGGACAATCAACCAACGGAACAGCATGCCACCAGAAATCGTGGCTGCTCCATCCCTGGAGAATTTTAAGAGGAGAGTGGATATTCACTTGTCTGAGATGGTATAGGTTCTCCTGCTTGAGCAGGGGGCTGGACTAGAAGACCTCCAAGGTCCCTTCCAGTTCTATTCTATTCTATTCTATTCTATTCTATTCTATTCTATTCTATTCTATTCTATTCTATTCTATTCTATTCTATTCTATTCTAGTCTAGTCTAGTCTAGTCTAGTCTAGTCTAGTCTAGTCTAGTCTATTCCATTCCATTCCATTCCATTCCATTCTGTATTTCTATTCTATTCTGTTCTGTTCTGTTCTTTTCTGTTCTGTTCTGTTCTATTCTATTCTATTCTATTCTATTCTATTCCATTCCATTCCATTCCATTCCATTCCATTCCATTCTGTATTTCTATTCTATTCTGTTCTGTTCATGCAGAGAAGAGCAACAAAGATGATGAAAGGTCTGGAGACTAAACCGTAAGATGAATGGTTGAGCTAACTAGGGATGTCTAGCCTTTTGAAGAGAAGAATTAGGGGTGACGTGATAGTAGCCTTCCAATACTTGAGGGGCTGCCCCAGAGAAGAGGGGGACATTCTCCAAAGCACCGGAATCCAGGACCAAAAATAATGGGGGGGAAGGTTATCAAAGAGAGAGCCAGCCTAGAAATAAGGAGGAATTTTCTGACAGTGAGAACAATTAACGTCCTCTGAGGTCTATTCCATTCCAGTACTGTGATTCTGTTTTCTGTAACATTTTACTGTGTCTGTGTAATGTGTATTTCATACAGTGACTGTATTATTCTCATGCAGATGCATCCGTCCTAGACTGAAGCTGAGGGAAGTTGCTGATGTTTGTATATTTAAGCTGTGCCTATGCTGGCTGTTGACTTTGGTGTGCTTAATCTGTGTTTATCTTGGCCTTTCCCCGTAATCTTTTCTTTGCACAGCAAAGAAATCAATAAGCTTACAGTTCTCAGGAAAAGTGAAGAATTTCCAAATAAATTAAGCAAACTGGCAGTGCTTCCATTCTCTTATTCTATTCTATTCTATTCTATTCTATTCTATTCTATTCTATTCTATTCTATTCTATTCTATTCTATTCTATTCTATTCTATTCTATTCTATTCTATTCTATTCTATTCTATTCTATTATTCTATTCCATTCTCTTATTCTATTCTATTCTGTTCTGTTGTGTTCTGTTCTGTTCTGTTGTGTTCTATTCTGTTCTGTTCCTTATTCTGTTCTATTCTATTCTATTCCATTCCCTATTTTCTATTCTATTCTATTCTATTCTGTTCTGTTCTGTTCCCTATTTCTA
This sequence comes from Bothrops alternatus, assembly GCA_034064705.1. Classification (NCBI taxonomy): domain Eukaryota; kingdom Metazoa; phylum Chordata; class Lepidosauria; order Squamata; family Viperidae; genus Bothrops; species Bothrops alternatus. The sequence continues at coordinate 994,561 of JARGCV010000408.1, read as the reverse complement.
TTCTATTCTATTCATGCAGAGAAGAGCAACAAAGATGAATTTATTTTTATTTATTTATTTATAATCAAATTTCTATACCGCTCCTCTCCCGAAGGACTTGGGGTGGTGTACAGCCTAAAATTAAAAAAAACATATAGATATACATAATTTAAAATAATTAAAAATGAATTAAATAATTTGGCCGTAAAATCACCATTTAAAACCCAACACTTACAAATCTTAAAAATTTATTCAATCCCCCTAAAATATTCTAACCCTACTGGAACCGGAGCTTCTATGCCAGGCCGGCCTGTCGAAAAAGGAACGTTTTTAGTTCCTGACGGAAGGTGCGTAAATCTGTTATTGTACGGAGTTCGGGGGGGGAGCTCGTTCCATAACGTGGGAGCTCCCACAGAGAAGGCTCTCCCCCTGGGGGCCGCCAGCCGGCATTGTCTGGCTGACGGCTCCCTGAGGAGGCCCTCTCTGTGGGAGCGTACCGGACGACGGGAAGTATTTGCTAGCAGTAAGCGGTCCTCTAAGTATCCGGGTCCGATGCCATGGAGCACTTTAAAGGTGGTCACTAACACCTTGAACTGCACCCGAAAGACCACTGGCAACCAGTGCAGCTCGCGCAGGAGCGGTGTTACGTGGGAGCGCCATGACGCTCCTGTCACTACCCGCGCGGCCGCATTCTGAGCCAGTTGGAGCTTCCGGGTGCACCTCAACGGGAGCCCCATGTAGAGAGCATTACAGTAGTCCAGCCTGGAGGTAACGAGGGCATGAGTGACTGTGCGTAGCGAGTCCCAGTCTAGGAAGGGACGCAACTGGCGCACCAGGCGAACCTGGTAGAACATCCTCCCGGCCACGGCCGTCAGATGGTCCTCTAAGGACAGCCGTGAGTCCAGGAGGACTCCCAGATTGTGAGCCCTTCCTATGGGGGCCACTGTTTCGCCCCCAATAGACAGCGATGGAATCAGCTGGGTATACCGGGATGACGGTAACCACAGCCACTTGGTCTTGGAGGGGTTGAGCTTGAGTCTGTTCCTCCCCATCCATACCCGCACGGTCTCCAGGCACTGGGTCAGCACGGCAAGGGCATCATTGGGGTGGTTTGGCGTGGAAATGTACAGCTGGGTATCATCAGCATACTGGTGATACTCCACGCCAAAACCATGGATGATCTCACCCAGCGGTTTTACATAAATGTTGAACAGTAGAGGTGAGAGGACCGACCCCAGAACAGGAAGGAGGGAGCGGGTCACCCTAAACAGGGAGGCTGGGCGGTTATCTGATGACGCGATAAGAGCAATGAAGTAAGAACACTTAAGAACATAAGAACATAAGAAGAGCCATGCTGAATCAGGCCAAAGCCCATCAAGTCCAGCATTCTGTGTCCCACAGTGGCCCACCAATTGTACATGGGGATCTTGAGCAGAAAGAGAAGGCAAAACCCTCCCTTTCCCTTGACCCCCAACAAATGGTACTCAAGGGAATCCTGCTAGGTAGGACCTAATATGGTCTCTTACCAGTGTTCGGTCAGATTCGGCACGGCTCAATCTCCAACTGCTCTCTAGGCATCTTTTCGGCGTTTCATCTCTCTCAACCCCTTGTTATACCAAGGGGCCGATCGAGACCCACACCGAATCAGAGGCCGCAAAGGCACAACTCGATCCAGGGCACCAGCAGCCGCCCTGTCCCAGGCCGCCACCAGCTCCCCGACCGAGTCGTGTGCAGGAACCTCAGGAATTGGCCCAAGCTCTGCCTGGAACCACTCGGGTTCCATCAGCCGCCTGGGGCGGTACCATCTCACTGGTTCCGCCTCCCTGCGGTGGGGTGCGACGGTCAGAAAGTCCAAGCATAGGAGAGAGTGATCAGACCATGACAGGGGTTCAATAACTATATCCCCTATATTTTGACCACTCAGCCACTGTCCAGAGACAAAACCCAGGTCAAGCGTGTTCCCCCCTGTGTGTGGGGGGCCTTGAATTACCTGGGCCAGGTCCATGGCTATCATGGAAGCCATGAACTCCCGAGCCTCCCCGGACGCCCCGCCCACAGACGGCAGGTTGAAGTCACCCATAACTATTAGCCTGGGGACCTCAACCACCACCGCTTTGGTGTGTTTAATCTGTTTATCTTGGCCTTTCCCCTTAATCTTTTCTTTGCACAGCAAACAAATGAGTAAGCTTACAATTCTCAGGAAAAGTGAAGAATTTCCGAATAAATTATGCAAACTGGCAGTGCTTCCACCATCAATTAAATTACCTGAATAAAGAATAAGTATAATTCAAAGCAAGATGGGGGGTGTCTTCTGGAATATCCTGGTCCCCCCCTCCCAGAGCGAGGTCAGCTCCAATCCTCCTGACCTTCCTTGACCAATTGGCTTGGGGGGGCAATGGAGGGTCTTCACATGCAGGATGGTTGATAGATTATACCAGATCCCATTCCCCCCCCCCTTTCGCATCCTGTTCCCTCCCTCCCCATCATTTAGCTGTCATATTTTGGATTTTTATAATTTTGAGGTATTCTATTTATATATTTTTTAAAATACTTTAAGCTGCCCAGGGTTGCCCTGTGCATCATCAGTGCTAGAAAAGAATGAGTTTCTGGAGAGGAGGAGGAGGAGGAGCAGGAGGAGAGGAGGACTGATTTGGCTGCTCCCTGCAGGAATGAACAGCTTCCAGCATCACTGTGTTCCCACAGCCCCCAGCCCCACATCAAAGACCCAGAGCCAGGGGGGGGAGACTTGCCACCCTCAACCTGCAACCAGTTGTGTGCAACCTCCGTCCCCATCTCTGCTTTGCAACTGTGCAGAATCAGCCGTTCTCCACCCGTTGCCCTGCACTACAGCTCCCATGTTCCTTGGCCAGGTGGCCCTTTTGCTCGGCTTCTTGGGGAGTGTTGACGTGGCTGCTCAAGAGAAACTCAGAAACTCACAAAGGAGCAATTGTTGCCTCCGCACCAGGAAGGGAGCTGCTGTTGTTCCCAAAACAGTGCCGAGCAAGGTTGGATGCCTTACAAGCCGGATTCGGGTTTGGCCTCATCCAAAGGTGAAAGGGGGCGTCGCTTCTTAGTGACCGGAGAGACAGACTTTCTCTGTGACCTTCTGCCCCCCCACCTGGACCTTCAGGCCTTCGGGGTGCCCCCCTGGCCCTTCTTTCACCTGAGGGGGAGGAAGATGGTCGAATGACCTGGCCGAGGGCCCAGCAGGCCCTGCGCTCCTCCGCCTGCCCCTCAGCTGAGCAGGGAGGAGGCCAAACCCGGATCCGGCTTGTAAGGGATCCAACCATGCTGGGCGCTGTTTTGGGAACAACAGCAGCTCCTTCCTGGTGTGGAGGCAACAATTGCTCCCTTGTGAGTCTTGCCAAACCCCTTTCAGGGATCCCCCCTCCCCTCCCATCTCCTGGTCCCGAGCAGAAGCCGGAGGTCCCTTCACTTCGGGGCTGCTGCCTGGACTGGGACAAGGCTGAGACTGGGGGACCACACTAAACTTTGACTGCTCCGGAATGCAGCCGTGTGCATTGTGATAATAATAATAACAACAACAACAACAACAACAACAACAATGTCTAGGTCGCTTCCTGTGTGGATTACTGCAATGCCATCTACATGGGCTGTCCTTGAAGACCACACTAAACTTTGACTGCTCCGGAATGCAGCCGTGTGCATTGTGATTGCTGTCCCAGGCTGTCCGTGTAATCTCTTTGTTACATGAGCTGCACCAGCTTCAAGTTTCTTTCTGAGTGCAATTCAAGGTGCTAACAACAACAACAACAATAACAGAGTTGGAAGGGATCTTGGAGGTCATCTAGTCCAACCCCCTGCTCAGGCAGGAAACCCTATCCCATTTAGACCAATGGCTGTCCAGTCTCTTCTTAAAAACTTCCAGTGTTGGAGCATTCACCGCTTCTGGAGGCGAGGAGTTCCACTGGTTAATTGTTCTCACCGTTAGGAAGTTTCTCCTTAGTTCCAGGTTGCTTCTCTCCTTGACGAGTTTCCATCCGTTGCTTCTTGTCCTGCCTTCAGGGGCTTTGGAGAACAGCTTGACTCCCTCTTCTTTGGGGCAGCCCCTGAGATATTGAAACACTGCTATCCTGTCCCCCCTCGTCCTTCTCTTCATTGAACTAGACATGCCCAATTCCAGCAACCGTTCCTTACATGTTTTCGCCTCCAGTCCCCTCATCATCTCTGTTGCTCTTCTTTGCACCTTTTCCAGTACAGGGCAACAGGTGGTGAACGGCTGATTGTGCACAGGTGAAAAGCAGCGAGAGGGAAGGAGGCTGCAGGATGAGGGTGGCAAAGGTCCTCCTCTCTCAGAAGCAACGGCCTGACTGGGGGATGGGCTGCTCCCTCTCAGTCACCCAGGGACCTGGGGGCTGGGGGCCCTCAGCAGAGTCTCCGGCCTTCTTGGCAGGAGCAAGCTATGCTAGTTCCCCCGTGGCTTAGTGTGTCATGCAGAGGAAGCCGTGATGGGGGGTTTCAACTAGGGCCAAATCCAGAAAGAAGGGGGGGTTCATTCTGCCCTCAAGCAAAGGGGTGATGGGGAAAAGCCATTGAGCTAAGAAAAGACAAGAACATCAAGTTGGACCTCGATGTTTCTGTGTGGGGAGTTTGCAGCGAGACTCAGTGAAAAGAGTTGTGTGGTTTGTGCTTCAGCGTTTCTTCAAAACCCAGCCGCTCATTCAGCAGATTGTGCGAACGAGGCAGCTGTTCCCTTTCTGAACCTGGGTTGAAGTCTGGGCGTATCATGGGAATGCAGCCATGCCCTGCTTGGGAGGATGCTTTACTTATACTTTATACTTTATTTACATTTCTATGCCGCCCTTCTCCTGGGACGCAGGGCGGCTTACAACAATAATACAATAAAAAAAATAAATTACAATAACAATCAACCATCCTATCCAAAACACATTCATTCAATCCAAAACACATTCATACAGCATGCAATCACAATCGGTACACAGTCACTGATGGAGGCACCTTCCTAGGCCTGGGGCAGAGCACAGCTCATACGCCCAAAGCCTGTCGGCATAAATGAGTCTTCAACAATTTCCGGAAAACTAGGAGGGAGGAAGCAGTGCGAACCTCTGAGGGAAGCTGGTTCCAGAGGGCTGGGGCAGCAACAGAGAAGGCCCTAGCGCTAGGCCCCGCCAGATGGCATTGCCTAATAGACGGGACTCGTAGGAGGCCAACCCTACGTGCCCTAACCGGTCGCTGGGATTCATGAGGCAGAAGACGGTCCCGCAAGTATCCTGGCCCATTACCATAAAGGGCTTTATAGGTCATAACCAACACTTTGAATTGTGTTCGGAGACCAACTGGTAGCCAGTGCAGCTCACGGAGAGCTGGAGTGATATGAGCATGTCTTGGGAGACCCAAGACGGCTCGCGCAGCCGCATTCTGGACTACCTACAGTCTCCGGACATTCTTCAAAGGTTGCCCCATGTAGAGAGCATTACAGTAGTCGAATCTCGAGGTGACAAGGGCATGGGTGACTGTGAGGAGTGACTCCCGGTCCAAATAGGGCCGCAACTGGTGCACCAGGCGAACCTGGGTGAATGCCCCCCTCACCACAGCCGAAAAATGATGTTCTAGACTTAGCTGTGGATCGAGGAGGACACCCAAGTTGCGAACCCTCTCTGAGGGGGACAAAACTTCTCCCCCCAGGATAATGGACGAACAGTTGGAATTGTCCTTGGGAGGCAGAGCCCATAGCCACTCCGTCTTGTCAGGATTGAGTCTGAGCCTGTTGGCACCCATCCAGACCTCAACAGCCTCCATGCACCAGTTCATCACTTACACTGCTTTGCTGTAATGACACGGGGTAGAGATATAAAGCTGAGTATCATCAGCATATTAATGATAACTCACCCCGTGTCGACGGATGATCTCACCCAATGGCTTCATGTAGATGTTAAAAAGCAGAGGTGAGAGAACAGACCCCTGAGGGACTCCACATGGAAGAGACCCCAGAGCCGATCTCTGACCTCCTGCGAACACCGACTGCGACCGGCCAGAGAGGTAGGAGGTGAACCACCATAAAACGGTGCCCCGCACTCCAAGCCCCTCCAACCGGTGCAGAAGGATACCATGGTCAATGGTATCGAATGCCGCTGAGAGGTCAAGAAGCACCAGGATAGTGGGGTAGCCTCCATCCCGGGCCCACCAGAGATCATCGGTCAGTGCGACCAAAGCAGTTTCTGTGCTGTAACCGGACCTGAACCCGGACTGCTGAGGGCCCAGATAATCAGCTTTGTTCAAGGACCATTGGAGTTGGAGTGCCACCACCTTCTTGACAACCTTCCCTAAAAAGGGAAGGTTGGAGACTGGCCGATAATTATTTAAGACTGCCGGGTCCAGGGAAGGCTTCTTGAGGAGGGGGCACACAAGTGCCTCCTTTAAGGGATCCGGGAAGGATCCCTCCCTCAATGAAGCATTAGCAACAGCCTGTCACTTCCCTGCTAGCCGAAACCAGCCAGGAAGGGCATGGGTCCAATAAACAGGTGACAGAATTCACAGCTCCAATGGCCTTGTCCACGTCATCAGGAGTTACCAGATCAAACTCCTCCCATTCAACAGGACTAAGACGGGCCTCTGTCATCTTGACTGACTCATTGTCAGCCGACACTGCATTCCAATTGGAGTCCAAGTCAGCCCGGATCTGAGCGACCTTGTCTGCGAAAAAGATGTTAAATTCTTTGGCATTGCCCTGCAATGGTTCCTCCCTCCTCCCCGTATCAAGGAGAGAACGAGTCACCTTAAACAGGGCAGCTGGATGGGATTCCGCAGATGCGATCAATGCGGAAAGATACTGAGATCTTGCCATAGTGATCGCTTCCAAATAGGTCTTAATATAAGCTCTCAATTTGGTTCGATCAGATTCAGATCTGCTTTCCCTCCATTGCTTCTCTAAACGTCTCTTCTGGTGCTTCATCCCCCTGAGTTCCTCGGTAAACCAAGGTGATCTCCTGGGTCTGCTACCACAGAGAGGTTGCAATGGTGCAATCCGGTCTAGAGCCCCCGTAGTGGCCATATTCCAGGCCATCACTAGGGACTCCACCGAACTGTGTACGAGCAAATCTGGAGCGCCCTTTGAAAGCCCATACAGTCCATCAGGCGTCTGGGGCGGAACCATTTAATCGGTTCCGGCTCCCTGCGAGAGAGGATTGGTGTCGTAAACTCAAGCCGCAGCAGAAAATGATCTGTCCATGACATAGGCAACACTTCTAAGCCCCTTAACTTCAGATCATACCTCAACTGCTCCGAGAGGAAGACCAGGTCAGGTGTGTGTCCCCCTTCGTGGGTTGGGCCCTCGATTACTTGTGTCAGGTCCATGGTTGCCATGGAGGCCATGAACTCCCGCGCCAGCCCAGAGGACTCACTGAATGACGGCACATTGAAGTCCCCCAAGACTATAAGTCTGCGGAACTCGACTGCCAACCCGGCTACCTCCTCGAGTAGTGTGGGCAGGGCTGTTGAAACGCAGCTGGGAGGCAGGTACGTAAGCAACAAACCCACCTGTACACCTAGGTCCAACCTCATAAGGAGGGACTCACAACCCGATATCTCAGTAGCAGCGAGTCTGCGCAGCCCGAGTGTCTCCTTAGCTATAATCGCCACTCCTCCCCCCCTTCCCTGGGGTTGTGGCTGATGCCATACCTGAAACATCTCAGAGAGGGGAACTCCTCCCTCTGGGGTCAGCCAGGTCTCAGTCACACATGCCAGGTCGGCCTCCCCATCTAGAATCAAGTCCCAGATGAGGAGAGCTTTATTTACCACCGATCTGGCATTGAGCAGCAGCAGCCTGAGTCCAGGGTCCGGATTTCGCTCATTACCAGTACCCCGGGTGAGGTTCAAGGGGCCGGAACAAGAGGTCGCTTTCAGGCAGCGAGGCCTTGTTCCCCGAAAGCGGCCTACCCCAAGCCTCCCGTCATATCTGCCTCTTCCCCATAAGACCGGTATAGACTGGCCCTCTGATCCCTCAGAGCAAGGCTCCTCCACTTCTCTAGCTTCCACAAATGCAGACAGGCTGGCCCTTCCATTTGTCACAGGTCCACAGGAGCTGTTCATTCCTGCAGGTTCTGAAGGAAAGTTAGAAAAATTGAAAGCCTGTCAACAGCAGCCCCAAGACCCAGAGGAGGTGTGTGGGGGGGCTCTACTTGTCTGGATACCCTCAAGGGGTGGGGGCTAATCAGCCATGTATCCTGGGTGCTTTTCTTTGGATTGCTGCACTGAGCAGGGGCTGGGCTGGATGACCTCAGGGAACATTTCAAACTGTAGGATTCCCTCTGTGACATCCGTCCTGGCAGAGAGTAAATCCGTCAACTTCTTTTGTGCAAACACAACTACTTCCTGATTGATAGCCACAAAAATCCATTCTCACACAGAGCTTTTTCTACCACCGTCCCTCCCCCACAGAAATCCACTCCCCCTTTCCTGGCCTATAAATACCTCCATTCTCCTCATAGGAGGAAAGCCTGGAGTTGCCTCTGAGCAGACTTGCTAGCTATGGAGGCCGAGGAAAAGGTGAGTACGGCTCTCCCACCTGTGGGCACCTGACAGGTGAGGCCCCCTGCATTACATTGCTTCTGCCTCTCTGTCTCTCTCTCCCCCCCCCACCTGAAGGGACCTCTTTCAGGGGGCTGCAGGCAATGTCCAGGTTCCAGCAGGTACCAGGATCTACCAGGGGGATCTCTGGGGAAGAGAGCCTTTTGGGGGGGCTTCTATTTGTAGCAATGCAGTTTCCACTGTGACCCCCCCCCAAGGCTGCTGCCTGAAGAAGGAGGGAGAAACGGGGTCCAGCTGGGCAAGTGAAAAAGTGCAAAGCAAAGTGTGGGACTCCCAGCTTGGTCCCAGGTTGGACTTCCCCTTATCTCACCCCTTTCCTCTCTCTCTCCCCCCCCCAGTTCTCTCTGCAGGGAAGGAAGGAAGACCATGGGGCGATTCATCTTTGTGAGCTTCGGCTTGCTGGTTGTGTTCCTCTCCCTGAGTGGTGAGTTCGAGCAAGGTCCCTCGTGTCCGGAGAGGCCAAAGCTCTCCCACCTCCAACCCCTTCCTGATTTGACCCCTCCCCGAATCCTCTCCCCAAAGTTGCTTTTATTCCCTCTTGGCTTGTAAGTGAAAAGGCTAACTCGTGGCAACTGGAGCAAAGTTTTTCAGCTGAGATGTTTTTTTACTGATCCAAGTAACGTCTTCAGTCAACATGATCAGTTTTTTTTTCAAAATGTAAATGAAGATTAAACTGAGACTTTAATAAACTTTGGTCCAGTTGCCATGATTTAACATTTTACATACTTTTGGCCTGGATGATTGAGTCTTCATTTACATGCATCCTGTTTGCCTTATTTGCAATTTAGATCCCATCTTAACTCTCTCTCTCTCTCAATGATCAAGAGTGACTTGCAAGGATACAAAGCAAAGCAAGATTAATACAATGGAAAAGCAGAATAATTAATTAATAGTTAAAGGCTTGGCAAAAGATCTGTCCTTTTATCATTAAAAAGCTGCTTCCATAGTGAGATGGGCAGCGTAGAAATTTATTACACGAATAAATAAACTTGAAAGAAATAAAAGTCGAGTGGGGCTAGGATTCCTGTCCATGGGACCCACACAAGAACTTAGATCCTTTCCCAAGAATCTGAGAGCTGAGGATCCATTGGGGGCTTCTTCAGAAGGGCTCCTCCTGGGTGGTGGGCAGCAGTGGGCAGTCCCACAAATAATGGGCCATTCAGGGCTTGAGAAGTTATGGATCATCCAGGAGGTCAATGCAGATCCTTCAAGACAGACCCACGTGATCCCTATACTTTGCAGCAGTCGACAGGCTGGTTCTTGAGGGAACCCATTTTCCAGCTTAGCACAGTTGAGTGAATGGTAAACCAACGAAATCAGAAAGATTCACACCAGATGTGCAGCTTCAAGGAAATTAATCCAGACTAACCCTAACCAAGCTTCAGACAATCTGCAAATGCAGCCACCATGTCTATAACCCAAGTCAGCTTCAGTTTGTTCTGGATCGGCCAGTTAGATGAGAACTGTATGTTCGAATGTTTGGCATTTAAAGCATTAAGCGCTGTCTCCTTAAGAGATGGCTTATGGGTAATGTAGTTTTAGCTGTTCAGTGAATCCTATGTTAACAAGTCAGTGGGAGGGGTTACTAAGTTCATCACAGGATGTCCTGGCTACATTTAATTGTCTTTGTGTGAAACCAACCATGCCACACGCATGGACATCGTCTCTAACCAGGCTAAAGTGAATATGGAAGAATTACTGATTTTACCTGTGAAAATGGACAAATGTACAACATCCAGATGAAATTACAGAATCGTGAGTTCTGCCAAATATTTCTGGAATAAATATTTATTGTTGTTTTTTTATAAAGATTTTATTGGGTTTTTTTCATAAACATATGTTAATTTTTCCAATCAACAAGTTGTCTGGAGTTGCTATGCTAATATATGTTTAATTCCTAATCCTTCATTCTTTCCTCTAGCAAAGAATAAAATAGGTTCCAAATTTGATAGTAGTCTGTATCTTCTTTATCCTTCAACCTCATAGTTAGTCTGTCCATCACTGCACATTCCAATATTTTCCTGATTATTTCTTCTTCTGATGGCAATCCTTCATTCTTCCGGTATTGTATGAAAATTATTCTCTCTGCTGTACTAATGTGTAAGATTAAATATAATTTCTGCTTATTAGTCTTTTCAGGCATAATACCTAGTAAAAAAATTTCAGGTTTAAAATTGTTCACCCAATATTTTTTCTAACCACATATGTATCTTTCTCCAATAGGCCTTAGCCTTACCACATGTCCACCAAATGTGATAATACATGCCTATGTTATGTTTACATTTCCAACATCTATCTGACATATTTTTAAACATTTTTGCTAATCTTGCTGGCGGCAGGTGCCGTCTATAAAACATTGTATACAGATTTTCTTTGTATGAAGTTGACATTGTTAATTTGTAGTTTCTCTCCCATAACATTTGCCATTTTTCTAATTCTATATTATAGCCAAAAGTTTTTGTCCATCTTATCATTGTTTATTTCACTTGTTCACTTTCCATATCCAAAATTAACAGAAAGTTATACATTTTCTTAATTAATTTCTCATCTGAGATTAATAAAATCTTATCAAACAGAGTTTGATCCTTATAAAATCCATACATTTTTACATCTTTTTCATATCTACTTTGTATCTGTAAATGTGCCCACCAGGACTAGTTAATTCCCTGATTTTCCAGTTCTTGTTTAGATTTTAATTTCCCATCAATATCTAGAATATCTTTATATGTCCATATTTTTTCAAAGTCTACCAAGTTCAGATGTATAAATGCCTCCATCATCGATAACCACCCTGGAATTTTTAAAGAATAAATATTTGTTTTTATAACCATCTTCGTTGAGTTGTCCCTGTCTGGTCTTGAATGACAAAGCATCTTAGTTCAGGATACAGAAAACAGTTTATTGTCACCAAAGATGTTTGTAAATCAGGAGGTTAAGCATATTCTACAGACCCAGCTGTCCCCCCTCCTCCTTTTCCTCCTCCTCCTCCTCCTCCTCCCCCTCCCCCCTACAAACCCACTCTCTTCTAGCACTGATGATGTTCCCTGGTTGGGTTATGAAACAAAACACCCAGCTCAGGGAGCACCAGGGACCCCACAGTCCTCCTCCTCCTCTTCCTCTTCTCCTGGCCATCTTCTCATTGGACCTCTTCTCTTCCCACACAGGAGCCAAAGGCAATAATTGTCCCCAGAATTGGCTCCCCATGAATGGGCTGTGCTACAAGATCTTCAATGAACTGAAGGCCTGGGAGGATGCAGAGGTGAGAAGTGCTGCCATCTTGGCCCAGACAGTGGGGAGAAGTCTAGGCAGAGCCTTGCACAGTCCCGCCCCCCAGTCCCCTAGGATTGGGCTGAATCGCTAGGCTGGGTGTCTGAAAAGGTAGCAAAGATCATCATTGTAGGATAGTTTGAAATGCAAGTATCCTCTGGACTATGTAGCCTAATGATTTAGGCTTCCGTGGCCATTATCTGTGGGGTAGTGTCAGGGGCTGGAGGCTAAAATACATGAAGAACGGTTGCAGGGATTGTGTGTGTGTGACAGGAGAGCAGTCTTCCAATATTGGAGGGGCTGCCACAAAGAAGAGGGGTGTGTGTGTCAACCTATTCTCCAAAGCACCCAAAGGCACACAAGAAGCAATGGATGGAAACCAATCAAGGAGAGAACCAACCTAGAATTAAAGAGAAATTTCCGCACAGGACAATTAATCAGTGGAATGGCTTCTCTCCAGATGTTGTGGTTACTCCAACACTGGAGGCTTTCAAGAAGAGACTGGACCATCAGCTTGTCTGAAAAGGGAGCAGACCTAGAAGACCTGCAAGGTCCCACCCAACTATGTTCATCTTTATTCAGGGTTGAGCTTCAGGGTTGAGTGACCGTCTTGTAGACAAGAGATTTCCTGATGTTTGGCTGGCAACTCTGGCTGGCATCTTTGGATTCCCTGGCTGCTGAAGTGAGGGGGGTGGGGTGTCTCAAACTGTAACTGATGAAATGTGAATTTAAAGTCAGGAACTGATCAAGAGCTGCAGACCCGAACGAGGAAATCTGCAGGCTTCAACAAAATCAAGATAGTGGGTAGGACCCAGGCAGTCTGATCCCTGCTCTTTTCTCACTTGGGCAGTACAAACACACATAACACACGTGTTTCTTCTCTGCTGGACCAATGCCCTTCTTTGTGGTTGCTCTCTCCCAGATGTTCTGCAGGAAATACAAGCCAGGCTGCCACCTCGCCTCCTTTCACCGCTATGGAGAATCACTTGAGATTGCTGAGTACATCTCTGACTATCACAAAGGTCAGAGCAAAGTTTGGATCGGACTGTGGGATAAGAAGAAAGTAAGTCCTTTCTATTGCTGGTGTTCATTAATCCCTTCCCCCATTTCTAAGAGGCTTTTTGAAGGATCGTCCAATGGGAGGTAGAGAGATCTCTGATAAAAATTCTTGCCTTGGACAAAAACTCCTGAAAAGGGTCATTTGTTCCACTGTTGCCTCTCCTTCCCCTCACCAGCCATTCAGGCCCAGTGGAAGAACTGACTGCTGTGTTTCAAGCCCCAAAGGGTCGTCAGATCCCACCCTGACCCCCATCTTAGGCTCCTCCTTCAGTCTGCCTTCCTCTTTTGGGGCCCACTGAATGACCTCTAAACCTTCTTGAGGCTCTGATGGGCCAGTTTCAATTCCTGAAACATTCTTTTTTTTTTAACAGAAATTGTATTGGTTTTTTTAATTTTACAAGAAAATGCTCAAAGCACACCGTGGTGTTAGGGTAAACAATCATCCAAAAGCAAAACATTTATACATACTTCAGTCAATACCTCTAGTATTCCCTCTCTTTCCCCCTAACTAACATAGTTTATTTAAGATAATTCAATCTAGTTTAAATTTAATTAACCTGTACCTGTTTCTAACACTTTAAAAAAAATTATACAACCATAATCAAATTAACCTTAAATACAAACTCTATCAGTTCGGGTATTCCTTCCAAATATATTCTGGTACCTTAGTTTTTTTATTGTAAATTTTATTTAACTTTTCTTCCACTAATATCCCTTAATTAAAATAAAACATTAATCTATCCTATATATATCTAATCTATCAACTAATCAATCTCTTATAGCTAACAGATAAAATCAAATCTTAAATTTTATCAATCCATTAAACATAATAATTCCTGAAACATTCTTGATCATATACGGAGAAGAGACCTTACGCTGGAACTGAGCTCAGGTCCTGGTTGCTTCCCAAATAGAAATATTATTTTTCTGGCAGTAACACAGACGTAGGTTCCATCCCCCACCACAAGCCCTCCCACACAGGTAGGCAGACCGACAGTTGTCCAGGGTGTTTTCCATTTTCTAAGTGTCACGGAAAGCCCTGGGGTTTTGCTGGTGGTCTCCCACCCAAGGACTCCTTGACTTTGACCCTATTTGTCTCTCTGAGGTCAGCCATTATCTTCCAGGGCTGCCACCACGTTGAGCATGAGGCAAAGTGGCCCTCAAACTTCACAAACACCTCCAGGTAGTTTTCTGCTGGGGTGGTTTTTCCTCTGGGTCTCCTGATCGTCCCCCATCCAAGCATTCACCATGTTTAACCCTGCTGAGCTGTTGCAGATGAACCGAGGTGGAGGCAGAGGTGGAGAGAGGGACGTTCTATTTGATCTACCCTTGAAAACCTGAATACTTTCCTCTCTGACCTGGCCCTGAAGATCCCGAGCCCCTTCCTCAGCTGGCTAACATGGCTTCTTTTTCATCGTAGGACTTCTCCTGGGAGTGGACCGACAGATCTTGCACCGACTATCTAACCTGGAACAAAGATCAGCCCGATCACTACCAGAACAAAGAATTCTGCGTTGAGCTTGTGCCCTTTACAGGTAACTCATGATTGTGAGGAGGCAGTTGAGGTACAATTCCAACAATGATCCATCTGGGAACAATCATGACCATTGTTTGTTTGTTTAAAACAGTTACATAGACACCCCTCTTATAACCAACACCCTAACAAAAGCAGCATAACAATCATAGTAAAATTATATTAACAAGAAGAATTAACCAGTGGAACAGCCTGCCTCCAGAAGTCGTGCGCGCTCCATCACTGGAGATTTTTAAGAAGAGGCTGGACAGTCACTTGTCTGAAATGATGTAGGTTCTCCTGCTTGAGCGGGGGGCTGGACTAGAAGACCTCCAAGGTCCCTACCAGTTCTATTCTATTCTATTCTATTCTATTCTATTCTATTCTATTCTATTCTATTCTATTCTATTCTATTCTATTCTATTCTATTTTTTCTATTCTATTCTATTCTATTCTATTCTATTCTATTCTATTCTATTCTATTCTATTCTATTCTATTCTATTCTATTCTATTCTATTCTATTCTATTCTATTCTATTATTATACACTGGAGTTGTATATGAAAATGATTACAGGACCATCCACTCATAATAAAACAAGCTCCATCTTAAACTCCTTTTCAAAAGTCATCACTGTCACAGGACATCTGCTTTTTGTGCTCTCTAGCTTAAATCTCCCCCCCTCTCTCTTTCTCTCTCTCTCTCTCATAAGAACATAAGAACATAAGAACCTAAGAAGAGCCATGCTGAATCAGGCCAAAGCCCATCGAGTCCAGCATTCTGTGTCACCCAGTGGCCCACCAAATGTACATGGGGATCTTGAGCAGAAAGAGAAGGCAAAACCCTCCCTTTCCCTTGACCCCCCAACAAATGGGACTCAAGGGAATCCTGCCTGCCTCAACCAACAAAGAGGCGGCACATGGACATCTGTTTTAATAACCACCAATACACTTTGCATCCATGAATCTATCTAGCCCTGCCTTGAAGCTGTCAAGGCTGACAGCTGTCACGACCCCTTCAGGAAGTGAATTCCATAAATCAACGACCCTCTGGGTGAAGAAATATTTCCCTTTATTTGTCCTCACTTTCTTAGCTATAAGCTTTAGGGAGTGCCCCCTTGTCCTGGTATTGTGTGATAGAGAAAAGAATTTTTCTCTATCCACATTTTCTATCCCATGCATGATTTTATACACTTTGATCAAGTCACCCCTTAAACGCCGTCTTTCAAAGCTGAAGAGACCAAGGCGTTGCAATCTGGTTTCATAAGGGAGGCGCTCCATTTCCTTGATCATTCTTGTTGCCCTTTTTTGCACCTTTTCCAGTTCCGTTATATCCTTCTTGAGGTGCGGTGACCAGAACTGTACACAGTACTCCAAGTGTGGTCTCACCATCGATTTGTACAGAGGCAATACAACACTTGCTGACTTATTTTCGATTCCCTTCCTAATCATGCCAAGCATGGAATTTGCTTTTTTTACTGCTGCTGCGCATTGGGTTGACATCTTCATCGAGCTGTCCACCAAAACCCCAAGATCCCTTTCTTGGGTTGTCTCAGAAAGTTTGGTCCCCATCAGTTGGTAAGTATAATTGGGGTTCTTTGCCCCGATGTGCATAACTTTGCACTTGTTTAGGTTAAAATGCATTTGCCACTTTGTTGCCCACTCACACAATTTCGAGAGATCCTTCTGGAGCTCCCGACAATCAGTTTCACTTTTCACAACCCGGAACAATTTAGTGTCATCAGCAAACTTGGCTACCTCACTATTAACTTCTACATCCAGATCATTGATGAATAAATTAAAAAGTAAAGGCCCCAAAACTGAGAATTTGCGCAGGGCCAGGTGGATGGCCCTCAGCTCGAGCCAATTTATCCTGTGACGTAAGTCCCCTGGACTCCACCTCCCCTGGGCTATCTTGTCCAATGAGTGGGCCCCCCACCCGAACAGACTTGCGTCGGTTGTGACGGTGATCCTGTCGGGTTCCCTGAGTGGGGTGCCCCTGCTGAGAGCGCCTGACCTCCACCACCTGAGTGATGCTATGACTTGGGGTGGCACCCTGATTCTCCTGAGTGACGCGCTCTGGTTCTGTCTCTGGTGGGGGAGCAGAAGCCATTGGAGACTTCTGGAGTGGAGCCTTGCCCACGGAACAATTCCCAGGCATGAGATCATTTTTCCCAGGAGCTGAGAGAGTTGTACTATGGTGGCCACTCTTTTTTGAGCCACCAGACGCGCAAGCTTCTGTAAACTCTCCTGACGCTCCGGTGAAAGATATACCATGCCCTGCTCTGAGTCTATGATGGCTCCCAGATGGAGGAGCCTCCTCGATGGAGTGAGCTGGCTTTTCTTGTGATTTACTGAGAAGCCATGGGTCTGGAGGGTGTCTATGGTGATCTGGATGTCTGTCAGGGCTGCCTGGTGTGAGCCCGACAGGATCAGGATGTCGTCCAAGTAGCATTGGACCCTTACTTGTTTTAGGATTTTATCGCGCGCCGTCAGGGGCGCGATGGCTGCTAAAAAAAAAGGTGAATTTGTAATTAAACAAGAAACCCCACAAACTTACCAGGGCTCAGCAGGTAATTCTTCCCAAGGTTCCTGCCAAGTTCCCTAGTCCCCTTTTATTTCCTGTTTTAATTTCTTATTTGAAAAAGCTCTGCCCAAGCAAAAGCAAAAGCAGCTGCCTTTCTGCCCCACAAGGAAGAGTGAGCTGCTTGCTCCCAGCTACCAGGGATTAGCCAGCAGGGGGGCTGCAGCAGAAAGCTCCACCCCCTCCAAACCTGTGCTGAGGGCAAACTTTAGAAGAAAGGGGAAGGAGAAACCCCTTTTATGGCTGCTAAAAAAAAGAAAAAAAAGGTGAATTTGTAATTAAACAAGAAACCCCACAAACTTACCACGGCTCAGCAGGTAATTCTTCCCAAGGTTCCTGCCAAGTTCCCTAGTCCCCTTTTATTTCCTGTTTTAATTTCTTATTTGAAAAAGCTCTGCCCAAGCAAAAGCACCAGCCTGAAGATGACGAATGGGACTTCGTCGAAATGTCGCCAAGACACCTCAGGTTCTACGTGGGAGAAAACCCAAACAACCAAAGACCTACATACAAACACCCGCGAAAACCTCAGAAAACAAATATATATATTTGTCCAATAAAAAGCCAATAAAAAGAACAGCCTGCAAATCCCAGAAAAAATAAACCAGATGGCTATCGAAGTTATCTGGGTTACAAGACCACGCTGAACTCCAGGTCCATTTTAGCGGATGAGGGTCTCCATCTGTGGCATCCTCACATTCTTCTGCCAATGAGAGGGGAGCCCCTGAAACGCTCCCAGGGAGTCCCTGAAAACCTCTCTCTTTTGCCACCCAGGGTATCGTCTGTGGAATGATCAGGTGTGCGAGTCCAAGAACGCTTTTCTCTGCCAGTGCAAATTCTAGCGCACATTGCTCTTTCTCCTGCTCCGGAAGGAGAGAAGTACCTAGTGATGTCTGGAGAAGCAACGAAGCTCTGTCGAAATCTCTGCTCTGCACCCTTCGCTCAATGGATGCTCTCTGTAGCTGCGATCTGATTTTGCTGCTCCTGATGTGCCAGATGCTCCAATAAATTCTGCCTAGCCCTGACTGGCCTCCTTTATTCCGCAGAGCTACTGTTGTTGTTTTTTTTAATATAAAGATGTTATTGATTTCCCCCCATAAACATATGTTCATTTTTCCAATCAACGAGTTGTCTGGGATTAGCTATGCTAATACATATTCAATTCCTAATCCTTCATTCTTTCCTCTAATCAACAATAAAATAAATCTCAAATTTGATAATAGTCTGTGTCTTCTTTATCTTCCAGTCTCATAGTTAGTCTGTCCATCTCTGCACATTCCAATATTTTCCTAATTATTTCTTCTTCTGATGGCAGTCCTTCATTCTTCCAATATTGTGCAAAAATTATTCTCGCTGCTGTGATAATGTGTAAGATTAAATATAGTCTCTGCTTATTAATCTTTTCAGGCATTATACCTAATAAAAAAAGTTCAGGTTTAAAATCAACTTGTTCACATGCCATTCTGCCCTGGGCAGACCTTTCAGCTGGAGATCACCTACCTGGAGAACTGCTACGATGTGAGGGTGAACGGGCAGCTGAAACTTGAATACTATCATCGGATCCCTGCCTCTCAAGTGGATCAACTGGAAATAGACGGAGACGTGAAACTTTCCTGCGTGCAGTACTGATCACCCTCTGTGAACTGTTGCGTCCTGTTTCGGCTCTGGGTTTTGGTGGAGAGAGAGAGAGAGAGAGAGAGAGAGAGAGAGAGAGAGAGAGAGAGAGAGAGAGAGAGAGAGAGAGAGAGAGAGAGAGAGAGAGAGAGAGAGAGAGAGAGAGAGAGCAAGATCCCCAAGGTTGTCGTTCCCATGTCCCCCTTCCAGACCAATGTGCCTGCTCAGGTTTCCATCATGTCTGCAAAATAAAATCCCCTCCCACCCATCAATTAAAAGAAGTATGTGGTCAAAAAAAAAATCAACTTGTTCACCCAATATTTTTTCTAACCACGTATGTATCTTATCTCCAATAAGCCTTAGCCTTGCCACATGTCCACCAAATGTGGTAATATGTGCCTATATTATGTTTACATTTCCAACATCTATCTGACATATTTTTAAACATTTTTTGCTAATCTTGCTAGTGGCAGGTGCCATCTATAAAACATTTTATACAAGTTTTCTTTATATGAAGTTGACATTGTTAGTTTGTAATTTCTCTCCCATAACATTTGCCATTTTTCTAGTTCTATATTATAGCAAAAAAAAAATTGCCCATCTTATCATTGTTTTTTACTTGTTTGCTTTCCATATCCAAAATTAACAAAAAATTATACATTTTCTTAATTAATTTCTCATCTGAAGTTAACAAAATCTTATCAAACGCAGTTTGATCCTTATAAAATCCATGCATTTTTACATCTTTTTCATACCTACTTTGTATCTGTAAATGTGCCCACCATGACAAGTTGATTCCCTGGTTTTCCAGTTCTTGTTTAGATTTTAAATTCCCATCAGTATTTAGAATATTTCTATATGTCCATATTTTTTCAAAGTCTATCAAGTTCGGATGTATAAATGCCTCCATCATTGATAACTACCCTGGAATTTTTAGATATATTTTAGCTTTAATTTTTTTCCAATACTGTTGACAAGGCATTTCTTATAAAGTGATTTTGGAAATAGTTATGGACTCTGTTTTTCCCATACCATAAGAAAGCGTGCCACCCCAATTGTAAATCATGTCCCTTTAAATACAACAACCTTTTATTTCTAAGTGTTATCCACTCTTTCACCCATGTTAACACAGATGCTTGATAGTACAACGCCCATTCCAGCAGCCCAAATCCTCCATTTTCCTTAACATCTTGTAATGTTTTCATCTTAATTCTAGCTTTCTTCCCCTGCCAAATGAAGTTCAAAATTAATGAATTTAAATCTTGAAAAAAAAATTCTAAAGTTTTATCGGAATTGTTTTAAATAGAAATAAAATCTTTGACAGCACATTCATTTTTACTGTAGCAATTCTTCCTAATATTGACAGCTGCAGATTTTTCCATCTTTCCAAGTCTAGCTTTATTTGCTTCAATAATTTTGTATAATTGTCTTCTTTTATTGAAAAACACTTGGCCGAAAGATGGATACTTAAATATTTAACTTTTTTCACTATTTGTACCTCTGTTTTCTCTAGCATTTCCCTTTTTTGTTTATCTGTAAGGTTCTTATTACTTTATTACTTTATTTATTTTTAGTCCTGCCATTTCTCCATACTCTTCAATCTTTCCCCATAGTTTAGGAATCGTCTCTAAAGGTTCTTCCAAGATAAACACTAAATCATCGGTAAATGCTTGTAACTTGTATGTTTCATCTTTTATTTTCAATCCCTTAATTTCTATGTCCTGCCTAATCCTTCTATTTAACACTTCCAAAGTAAAGATAAATAATAATGGAGATAGTGGACACCCTTGCCTCGTGCCTTTTCTTATCTCAAAGCTCTCAGTGTAATCTCCATTCACTATTACTTTTGCTATCTGGTTGCTATATATTGTTTTTATCATATTTGTAAAGTTCTTTCCAAAGTCCATTGTTTGCAGTTGCTGAATCATGAATTGCCAGGAAACATTATCCAATGCCCTTTGAGCGTCTAAAAATACTAATGCTAATTGTTTCCCTGGATGTTTTCTAAATTTTTCTTTTAATGATAAATATTGCTGTCGTCTCTGTTTATTTTTCTTTGCCATATACGTTATAGCTATGCCTCTAAAATACGCTTTAGCTGTGTCCCATAGATTTTGTAGTGATGTATCTTCTTCTTTATTTTCTTTAAAGAAAAATTCCATTTCTCTTTTCGCTGACTCTATAAATTCTTTGTCTTTTAGTATGGATTGTTTTAAAATCCATATTGGGTTTTTTTGTATTCCTTTCCATGTTACTTTTAGAGGATTGTGATTTGCCCATGTACCTATTTCTATCTCAATTTCCTGTGTATCCATCCTCAATTCAGAAGTCATCCAAATCATATCAGTTCTTGACCAAGATTTATGGCTATTTGAGTAAAAAGTCTATTGTCGGTTTTGTGGATTAATTTCTCTCCAGTCATCTTCTATTCCAATTTCTTCTGCCAGCATGGCTGCATAAAGAACTCTCTGATAAATTGAAAGATAAAAAGGACAAGTATAGAAAGTGGAAAGAGGGGCACATAACTAAATCAGAATATCAGCAAATAGCCCAAGCCTGCAAAGATGAAGTGAGGAAAGCCAAGGCTCAAAATGAACTAAGGCTTGCGACCAAAGTCAAAAATAACAAAAAAAAGCTTCTTTCAACGTGTAAAAAACAAGAAAAAAGTGAGGGAAGCGATTGGTCCATTAGTGGGTGAAAGTGGCAAGAAGGTGACTAGCAATAGGGAGAAAGCAGAATTATTTAACTCGTTTTTCGCATCTGTCTTTACACAAAGGGAAAAAACAGACCAACCTATCAAAAATAGTGCCAAAAAAACCAGTATAGAAACACAAGTTAAGGTAGGCAAGAAAATGATAAGTGAGCACCTGTTTAGCCTAGACGAGTTCAGATCACCAGGGCTAGATGGATTACACCCCAAGGTTCTCAAGGAACTGGCAGATGTGATCTCAGAACCACTGAACTATATTTTTCAAAGATCCTGAAGCACTGGAGAACTACCAGAGGACTGGAAAAGAGCTGATGTAGTTCCCATCTTCAAAAAAGGAAAAAACTGGATGCAGGAAATTACAGACCTATCAGCCTGACCTCAATACCTGGGAAGATTCTGGAAAAGATAATCAAACAACAAATCAGTGAATACCTAGAGGCAAACAAAGTCATTACTAAAAGCCAACATGGGTTTGTCAAAAACAGATCATGCCAGACAAATCTTATTGCATTCTTTGACCAAGTGACAAAATTAGTGGATCAGAGGAATGCTGTGGATATAATTTACTTGGACTTCAGTAAGGCATTTGATAAAGTAGATCACAACCTACTACTCGATAAGATAGAAAAATGTGGGTTAGACAGCATCACCACCAGATGGATCCGTAGCTGGCTGACTGGCCGTACTCAGCGTGTGGTCCTCAGCAAGAGAAGTGAAAAAAAGGGACTGAGCACATGTAGGGAGTGGGTTTTTATACCCTCTGGAGCCTTTTGTTTGGAGTTGTTCCTGTGGCATGAATTTTGACCTGAGTCTGAGAGTGCCTTTCTGGTATTCTGATGGTGATGGGTTAATCTTATTATGTCCAAAGATCATATCCTGTTTTCCTGGGACTGATGAGTCTTAGAGTTTGGGTGGGGTATGTAGATTTTAGGTCTTTGTCTTCTTAATCTCCTAGCTCCCTGGATTTACATCTGCATCTCTATAGAGCTGGTTTCTGCTTGGGAAAGGGAGACCCGGGGCTATTACGAAAAACTGGGCATGCTTTCCTGCGTTTTTAAGATCCTTTGAGGAAATATATTTTTCTGCCCTTTTAATATTTCCTTCTCTGGGGGGGGCTGATTTCCCACAGTTGGATGTACCTCTTCTTGATATAGGTAGTCCTTTGTATGACTATCATAGCGGGCAATATTCTGATATTTACTCTGATTCAGTTGGGTGACGCTCTTTGCAATCCTACCGTAGGTACTTTCTGATCCTCTTGCTTTGCCTGCCTAAGAAACCTGGTGTATTAGACTCCTCTAAGAAGCTTGATGCTTGTGGCCTTTTAAGGTCCTTGGGGAGATTAATGCTGTGGCCTTTCCTTTGCATTTCCCACTTTCCATGATGGGCCCACCCAGTTCTTCATCATTCACTACTGGTCCGAGAAGCCCCTTCTAGCCCTTTAGGCTCACAGAACCCACAAGACATCAAACAGTCCCCTTGGCTCTATAAAGATGGGGCTGGTCATGCCAAGACTCAGTTTATTTGACCTTCTTCTGGCCCATCACAATGAGCAAAATCAGATCCAAGCTACAGAAATCAACCGTGATAAGCGAAGGGGTGCAGAGCAGAGATTTCGGCAGACAGGTGGGCTTTGTTGCTTCTTCACCAGGTGCTTCTGTCCCTCTGGAGCAGGAGCAGGAGCTGTTTGTCCTAGAATCTGCACTTGCAGAGGAACGAACGCAAGGACGCACAATTCTCATCGTTCCACTTCGTGTAACCTGGGCAGAAAAAGACGGGAGAAAAACAAATTGCAGGGACTCTCTCAGAGTTCCAGGGAAGCATTTTCACGTCTCCTCCCTCGTTTTCAGGAGGACATGAAGGTACCACAGGTGAAGAACCTCATTTGCTAAAACGGGCCGGGGGTTCAGCAGATTGTTGTAACCCAAATAACTCAGCTAGCCAACCAATCAGGGTACGGCAACCAGGCTTTGCACGCAAAGCTCTGCTCAGCTTCAAGAGGGCAGCAAGGGACCTGAGTTTTTGGTCCATCTCTTTTGCAGGTCAATACTGAGTGGAGCATTGATTTCAACCTTGGCTCTTTTACGACTCGTGGACTTTAACTCCCAGGAATTCTGGGAGCTGAAGTCCACGAGTCATAAAAGAGCCAAGGTTGCCTACCCCTGGTCATGACTGTTCGCTTGACCCTTTTTTATCGTGATAAGGACGTTCCTAGACAATGACTGTGGGAACCGGTATTCTGGCTTGCACAGAGGCCCCTCAATTAGACATCCTAACTTGCACAGAACAGCTATGGTTTCACTTGTGGTTCCCTGACCAAATTGTATCGAGGCTGACTGGGACTGTCCTGACTCTCAGCCTGGGATTCTGCTGTAGCATGGATGCAACTGAGGTTGGTAACCTCACCTACAAATTTAGATATTTAGATATTTCCGCAGAGGGCAAGATCAACATAACATCTGGAATATTTAACTTAGCCAACTTTTTTTTGTGTGTGAAAGTAGCCACAACATGTCGCCTTAGTTTCAAAAATATCTGCTGGGTGAAAGGTTGGATCAAATCCATTGGCATCCATTGTAAACTGCTGTGATCAAAAACCAAGGAAAGAGATTGTGTGGCAAATGTCTGCCTTGGTCCTGGCCCCCTGACATCAAGACTTAATAAATATATTATGCGGTTTGTGATGTTGTTGGCTTTGCATCAGGTTAACAAGGGTTGGGTGATGCTGGGGGGCTTCTGAGATCAGGAGGAATTATTTCTTCCTTAGGTCCCCCGTGCCTTCTGTAGTGGTCAGACCAGTTTTCAGGAAAATGTTTATTCTTTGTTCTATTAAAGATAGAATAAGGAATATTCTATTTATTCTATTAATTCTTTGTTTATTAAGTTTTAGGGTTGTGATTGTGTTTGATTTTTAATTAACCTAGGCAGGTGTTAATTTTTCTTCTTGTATGTGGTGCCAAAGAGTAAATGTCCCAAGATGGATCAAATGGATCCTCATTGTTGGAAGCACATCCTCAGCTCCCTCCTTGGCTTACCTGACGGGTTCCAAAGTTCAACGCAGTATTCATTGTTCCCAACGTTGTTGGGCTCTCCTGATTTCCAAGAGAGGTAGCTCATTCTGGATCTGTCTGCCCACTGCCAGACACTTTGCTGTAATGACAGGGAAGCCACGTTAACCAACTGAGGAAGGGACTCTGGCTCTGCAGAACCCGGGTAGAGAGAGAGAACATGGGCATGGACTGGGCCAATTCTCTCTCTCTTTCTTTACCTATCCATCCATCCTTCTATCCATCTATCCATCCACCCATCCATCCATCCACCCATCCATCAGTCCATCAAGCCATCCATCCATCACCCATCTATCCATCCATCCATCACCCATCTATCCATCCATCCATCAGTCCATCAATCCATCCATCCATCATCCATCCTATTCATCTATCCATCCATCCATCCACTGTTTATCCATCCATCCATCCATCTATCATCCAATCCATCCAATCCATCCATCCACCCACCCTATCTATCTATCTATCTATCTATCTATCTATCTATCTATCTATCTATCTATCTATCTATCTATCTATCTATCTATCTATCTATCTATCTATCTATCTATTCATCCATCCATCCATCCATCCATCCACCCATCCTATCTATCTATCTATCTATCTATCTATCTATCTATCTATCTATCTATCTATCTATCTATCTATCTATCTATCTATCTATCTATCCATCCATCCATCCATCCATCCACCCATCCTATCTATCTATCTGTCTGTCTGTCTGTCTCTGTCTATCTATCTATCTATCTATCTATCTATCTATCTATCTATCTATCTATCTATCTATCTATCTATCTATCTACCTACCTACCTACCTACCTGTCTGTCTGTCTAGCTATCTAACTAACTAACTAACTAACTAACTAACTAACTAACTAACTAACTAATTAATCAAGGAGAGGAGCAACCTGGAATTAAGGAGAAACTTCTTAACAGTGAGGATATCTAATCAATGGAGCAGCTTTCCATCAGAAGTTGTGGGTGCTTCATCAATGGAGGCTTTTAAGAAGAGACTGGACAGCAAGGGGTTGGACTAGAAGACCTCCAAGATCCCTTCCAGCTCTATTCTATTCTGATTCCTGTTGGCAGATCCTTCAAAAAAAAGTACAAATGAATTGATGAACATCAGCAACAGGAAGGAACTTACATTCTTTGGATCATCCAGTCCAATCCAGACATTGGTGCCACTCTTGAGATAGTCAGAGATGTACTCGCCCACATCAGCCGAGTCATCAATGCTATGGAGGGAGGCGAGGTGGCAGCCTGGCTTGTATTTCCTGCAGAACATCTGGGAGAGAGAGAAAGAGACAAGGGGGAAAGGCACTTGTTTAGGAGACAAGAAAAAAATATTTGTGTTTGTTTGTGAGAGTGGGAAAAGAACAGGGATCTGATGGCATGGCCCTAGCCACTTTCTTGACTGCATTGACTCCCCTCAGAGGCCCTTGCTAGATTCTGCAGCTCTTGGACAATTCCTGATTTGACTCTTGAGATAAACGCTCTGATTCCCATCACTCCAGAGTCAAGTTGATTGGGAAGATGCCACCCATGTTGGCAATGAGACATCGGGAAACCTGTGGTCTGCAAGATGGCCCCTCAACCCTGAAGCTCAGCCCTGCCCAACAGACACAGGCCATGAAAGCCCACTCCGGTATATCGTCCAGGGAATACTCGCATTTCAGGCTGTCCTAAAACAATGCTCTTTGCTACCTTTCCCTCCACACAGCCGGGGGGTTCTCCACCGCAGCCCAGCCAGAGGGGACTGGGGGGGGAGCTGTGCAGGGCTCTCCCTAGACTTCTCCCCTGCCTGGGCTGGGAGATTCACAGGCACACGAGCACTTCTCACCTCTGCATCGTTCCAGGTCTTTTGTTCCTCAAAGACCTTGTAGCAAAGCTCGTTCCTGGGGAGCCAATCACGGGGACAACAACAGCCTTTCACTCCTGTGTGGGAAAAGAGGAAACCCAATGAGAAGATGGCCAAGAGAAGAGGAGGAGGAGGAGGAGGAGGAGAAGGAGGAGGAGGAGGAGGAAGAAGAGGAGGAGGAGGAGAAGGAGGAGGAGAAGGAGGACGAAGAGAAGAAGGAGGACGAAGAGGAGGAGGAGGGGAGGAGGAGGAGGAGAAGGAGGAGGAGGAGAAGGAGGAAGAGAAGAAGGAGGAGGAAGAGGAGGAGGAGGGGAGGAGGAGGGGGAGGAGGAGGAGGAGAAGGAGGAGGAAGAGGAGGAGAAGGAGGAGGAGAAGAAGGAGGAGGAAGAGGAGGAGGAGGGGAGGAGGAGGAGAAGGAGGAGGAAGAGGAAGAGGAGAAGGAGGAGGAAGAGGAGGAGAAGGAAGAGAAGAAGGAGGAGGAGGAGAAGGAGGAGAAGAAGGAGGAGGAGGAAGAAGAGGGGGAGAGGAGGAGGAAGAGGAGGAGGAGGACAAGGGGGAGGAAGAAGAAGAGGAGGAGGAGAAGGAGGACGAGGAGGAAGAAGAAGGAGGACGAGGAGGACGAGGGGGAGGAGAAGGAGAAGGAGAAGGAGAAGGAGAAGGAGAAGGAGAAGGAGAAGGAGAAGGAGGAAGAAGGAAGAAGGAGGAGGAGGAAGAAGAAAGGGAGAGGAGGAGGAAGAGGAGGAGGAGGGGGAGGAGGAGGAGGAGAAGGAGGAGAAGGAGGAGGAGGAAGAGGAGGAGAGGAGGAAGAGGAGGAGGAGGGGAGGAGGAGGGGGAGGGGGAGGGGGAGGGGGAGGGGGAGGGGGAGGGGGAGGAGGAGAAGGAAGAAGAGGAGAAGGAGGAGGAAGAGGAGGAGGAGGGGGGAGGAGGAGGAGGAGGAAGAAGAGGGGGAGAGGAGGAGGAAGAGGAGGAGGAGGGAGAGGAGGAAAAGAAGGAGGAGGAGGGGGAGGAAGAGAGGAGGAGGAGGAGAAGGGGGAGGAGGGGAGGAGGAGGAGGAGGAGGAGGAAGAAGAGAAGGAGGAGGAGAAGGAGGAGGAAGAGGAGGAGGAGGTCTAAACAGTTTAATAGCTGACTACTTTGGGGGTCTGTCTCCCTGCCCCCCACTGCCCAGGAGAGGCCCTTCTGAACATGTCCCTGCCAGAGGATAAGCTCTTAGATCCACGGGAAAAGGTCAAAGGTCTTGTGTGGATCCCATGGAAAGCAATGGTAGAGGTAGGGAGCAGCACTCTACTTTTAACTTTAAAAAAAATTACTAATTTATTTAATAAATTTATAAGCCACCTATCTCACTACTGAACTGACTTCTTAATGATAAAAGGACATATCTTTCATTAAACTTTAACTATTCAGTTCACGAATCTGCATTTCAGTGGTGTTAATTTTGCTTGGGTTTTGTGTCGCTGCACACAGTCCTGAGTCTTGGGGGAGAGAGAGAAGGTGGGATCTGAGTGGCAGAAGGAGCCAAGCGGGAATAAAAGCAACTTTGGGGAGAGGATTCTGGGGGGGTCAAATCAGGAAGGGGCTGGAGGTGGGAGAGCTTTGGCCTCTCCGGACACAAGGGACCCTGCTCGAACTCACCACTCAGGGAGAGGAACACGACCAGCAAGCCGAAGCTCACGAAGATGAATCGCCCCATGGTCTTCCTTCCTTCCCTGCAGAGAGAACTGGGGGGGGGAGAGAGGAAAGGGGGGTGAGATGGGGGGAAGTCCAACCTGGGACCAAGCTGGGAGTCCCACACTTTGCTTTGCACTTTTTCACTTGCCCAGCTGGACCCCGTTTCTCCCTCCTTGTTCAGGCAGAAGCCTTGGGGGGGGTCACAGTGGATCCTGCATTGCTACGTACAGGACAAAGGGCCCCCCAAAAAGACTCTCTTCTCCAGAGATCCCCCTGGTAGATCCCTTTTTCATTGCCTTCAACGGATCCCCTGTGGGAACCGGGACGTCGCCTGCAGCCCCCTGGATGAGGAGGGAGAAGCAGGAGCAATCTGGCGCAGGGGCCTCACCTGTCAGGTGCCCACAGGTGGGAGAGCCGCACTCACCTGTCCCTCGGCCTCCACAGGTAGCCAGTCTGCTCAGAGGCAACTCCAGGCTTTCCTCCTGCGAGGGGAAGGGAGGCATTTATAGGCAAGACAAAACTGGGTGTGGACTTTTTTAGGCTGGCAAAGAGCAAAGGAAATTGCTTTGCTTCAGAAGGGATTCCCCCCCCCCGTTAAGAACCCGGAAATAGTTTATTTGTGCTAAAGGCTCAGCAAGAAACAAAAATGCCAAACCTGACTTCCGGGCGATTTAAATTGGGTTCATACATGTATTTAAAAATTTATGTATCTTCCCAGCTTGTGCTGAAGTCTCAGTCAAAAACTAAACAATGTCAAACACACATCTCTCCACACAATCGACATTAACAAGCAGGCACCCAAATGAACTTCCACAGGCAGCCCCTCCTTAAATCCTCTTGCCCACCTCATCCTATCCCAGCTCCTGGGGGCAGAAAACAGGTCGTGGGAGCTTCTCTGAAGGCGAGGAGGGCTGAGGCCTATAGAGCCCCAAGGGGAAGGATCTTCCAGAGGGCAGGGGCTGCCACCAAAAGGGCACAATTTCGAGATCCCGTAAGATAGCAAGAGCACTTAGACTTCTATACCGCTTCACAGTGCTTTACAGCCCTCTCTAAGCGGTTTGCAGAGTCAGCATATTTGCCCCTAACAATCTGGGTCTTAATTTGACTGACCTTGGAAGGTAGGAAGGCTGAATAAACTTTGAGCTGGTCAGGATCGAACTGCTGGCAGTGGGCAGAGTCAGCCTGCAATACTGCATTTTAACCACTGTGCCCCCGAGGCCCTCCCTCCCTCCCTCCCTCCCTCCCTCCCTCCCTTCCTTCCTTCCTTCCTTCCTTCCTTCCTTCCTTCCTTCCTTCCTTCCTTCCAACACTTACTAATACTACTTAGATGTTGGAATATTCATGAGCAAGAAGAGTCATGTGGTAACTCAGTCAGCCAATGGGAAGAAAGTGCTACTGAGTCTGTGCAAAAGGTATTGAGTTAGAAGCTGGATCTTTTATTCAGTCTCTGGTCTGTCTCTGTAGCTCCCTGTAAGAAGTCTTCATTGAGCTATGTTGCTGTAAAGAAGAATGTATGGTATTGTAAATATTTTGATATGAGTATAAAGAAATTTATTTGAATCAGCTAACTGCAGTCGACTGTGAGAGCTTCTGATTTATTTTTCACCAACAGAGAAATTAAAATTCTCTAACATTAGACTTTTATACTGCTTCACAATGCTTTACAGCCCTCTCTAAGTGATTTACAGCCTTTGGCCCCCAACCATCTGGGTTCTCATTTGACCAACTGCAGAAGGATGCAACATGTAAGGGAAGAGATTCACAGTTTGCCCACATAACGGTATGATCACGCTCATGATGTTATCCATTCAGTCATGTCCACCTCTGGGTGACTCTCTGGGCCAGGTCTCTATGTCACCCAATCTTGCACTGCTTCTTTGGGTCTTTCTATGCTCTGGCTGGTATCAGCTTTGATGGTGTCCAGCCACCGTGTTCCTTTTGTGGCCTGGCTTCCTTTGACCGCTAACTCTTCCCAACACCTCTCTACCTCAAACCCTGGGTCCAGAGAAGGCAGATGGAAGACCACCAGAACCATAAGCCTGGGGAACTCCACTGCCAGCCCAGAGAAAGGGCCCAGGAGTGGGAGCCTCCACCATTGTTCTGTAGCAGCAGAAGAGCTGTCTCCATCTGGTCTCAGATGGCAGTCCCATCAGTCATAAGGAGAGCTGTTCCAGGGGTACTCAAAGGGCATCTACCCAGCCCCATGTTTTAGAGCCTGGGGGTTGGTGAGTGCATTGTGTTAGGACCAATGCACCAACAATTGGTTTGGAGAAGGTGACCACTAAGCAGAAGATGAAGAAGCACCTCGTATTTGTGCAGATCCCAAAGTGGCTCTGGCAGGGCTTCGGCTAGTGGGTTCATTCACACTCCGTATTCCTTTTGTGTAAATTAAACTTGACTTTTATGTATGCAGTTTAGGTTGTGATGCAAACAGTGTGAGTTTCCTTAGTACACTGTTTAATTTATTGCAGACTCTGAGAATTGGAAGTTTGCTGGCTCACGGCAGATAAATGGCAACTATGGGCACTGTTGAACACAGAAATTTCCCCCGGCTTAAGAAATGTAATAAGGAAGAAGGACCAGAACGCTACAAGGGATTTCCCACAAGGAGTAAAGTTGGCCCAAAGATGCCTGTTGGGCATTATTCCCAGCAGAGTGTGTGTGTTTTTGTGTGTGTGAGAGAGAGAGAGATGCAATCTGCGCTGTGATTGGTTGCTGTGGGTGTGGAGAGGGAGGTTCCCTTTTTCCTGCCACGCTGTCCAACCAATCAACTACAATTGTGTTGTTCTGGCCCATTGTATACTTTACTGCTCCAGCTACTAAATTTAATATCCTAACAAAGGTGCAGAAAGCCACAAGGGCTTCCTCCACAGTTTCCCCAGAAATGCCAGATGGGCTTTCTTCCCACCGAGGTGAAGTTCAGTCCTGACAGAAATAGATAGGCAAACAAAGAAAAACTTTTATTGCACATTTCCAGTAAGATGCAGTTCAAACACAATAGTAAAATCAACAATAATTTAAACCACATGAAAGCAATACAATCACTGCATGCCATGAGATATTTACCGTGCATGTATAGGCATGTAAAGCAATGTAGACATTATAAACACCAAATAGTTTCAGTTTTTACACATTGACTAGTGCAACAGAAGCTTTTAAAAACTTTGGAGTAGATTAATTGAAGGGTTTAATAAAGCCCCACTCTTGAGTTTTGGTTGCAGGGGTTTTGCTGGGTTCCTACAACATGCTAAGACCTTAACTGAGGTTTCAGCTGTATGTCTGGGTTCCCACAATATGCTAAGACCACAACCCAGGTTAAGAAAATGGATTTTCTGCTCTTAAAGAAAGGGTGGAGGGATTGTGTAAGGACCTGCCCCACCTAGATCTCCCAAGAAAGCAGAACTCTTGAAACAGGCAAAAGGAACTTTTATTGGGAGTTAGTGATAGTAAGGAAGCAAAGCAAGGTCTGAGGAAATAGCCTGCGCAAGCACTATAATCAAAAGCAGTATTCATTACTCCTCCCCCCAGGGTCTCACTGTTTGTTTCAATCTCGGCCAATCCACAGGTGGTAGATTGTTTTGGTAACTGGCTCCTTTGGCGAGATCTTCAAGGTCTCTCTCGGTTTTGTTTCCCTCCGGCTCCAAGCTCAAACCCTCTTCCAGATAAGGGTGATGGTATTCAGACACATTCCTTCCCCTGAGGGAAGGGTAACGTGGCATAAGCAAAGCATATTGTATATCCCCCACATTGGAATCCCCCCTACCAACAGAATGGCAGGCCCCAAAAAATGGTTATAGAAGCCTGTAATACATTTCTTTGGGGATCTGATAGATGGTTCACACAATCGCCTAAACTGATAGCTGGGTTTGAAGAAATGTTGAACCACAAACCGCCCAACTCTGTTTTTATGTTGTCTCGTCTGCAAAACCCCTTCCCCTTTTTCCCAATGACTTTTTCATATCACCCCTTTAATTTGGGACTGAGTGAACCTACTTTTTGAATTTGTATACCAATAGCAAGCTGAAACCCCCCCATCTTGGCTAGTTTTGGGTGACACATTAAGCCACAGAATGACTAGCCAAGCATTGTGGGTTATATTAAAAACTGATATTTTTTATAGCTGACCAGGTATCTATTCGAGGTTTTGCTAGTGTGAAAGGCTTGGTATACTCATTTCTCAAGGCTTATCTCCTTTTCAAAACCTTCACGGATAAGCTCATTATATCAATTCATTTCTTATCTTTTTTTTATAAAAATTTTTATTTTTATTAAAACAATCGACATTAAACATAAGATCATATTAAGAAGCCATCACACTAAGTATTAGTCTTTGTAAATGTCTGATTTGGTAAACATTCTTCACTCCTCACGTCAAGCCTCAACTATACACCTGTTACACTTTATTTGATTGGTGTTTCTCTTATCTATAGTCTATCCACTGTTTCTAGTCTGTCACATATTATTCATCTCAGTAATAGTGCAATCTTTTATGATCCCTAACAATAGATCCTGAGGTAAAAATTCACTAACCTGAGGTAGAAATTCAACAGCCTAATGGTTGTAGATAGAGAGTTTGCCACAAAATACACTATACATACCATTCAAATAAAAGCATATACAGTGCAATAAAGTCAAATGCAAACAGGAAACACCATTTAAATTAGGCAGCAGTGAGATAGTCGTTCCAAATCTAAAACACTGTGACTGAAAATACAATTAAAAGCCCATTTAAAGCACAGGAAGTTGGAAATGGAATGGTCTTCACTTGGCACCTCATAGGTATCCCATAATTGTCATGGCATCCATGACACTTATAAACAAGAAAAATGCCTGCCAAAGCACCCCCACTGCTCCAGTCAGTCAACGGTTGGCAAGATAGTTTGCATAATTGCCTTCACACAACTTTTGGAAGCCTAATCTGAGATGGGTGGATTATTTGAGTCTGGGATGAGGTGGGCACCAGCCTTTTCCTAAGTCATCCAAGCAAGGTGGGAAGCAGGTCATTCTGTATAAGAGGCCTTGTGGGTTGGTGGGTATAGTATGAGATCCCTTTAATTAATCCAGCTTTCTGAGACAGTGTGCAACTAGCGGCATTGTCTGGCTGGAGGAGACAGTGTTACACACATGCTCCCAGGTTTGGCTTATGGTCACTCACTCACATGCTCACAGCACTGGAAAACTGCCATGCTCAAATCACTTTCAACCCAACACTGGGGCACAAACAATTCTTTAGAATACACTGAGATCCAGTGAATTTAAAATAACAGCAAACTTTACTGATTACAATGTGTATCTCTTTGCTCACATGCACACCAGTGGGAGTTGGGGTGGGGCTGCCCAGGTGCTCAGTCCCAACTTCTTTTGTTGGATTCAGGTGACTTTTTGCTTACTTGTTTGTTTGTTTCCATAACAACTTAGTTCCTTCCTGGCTTGTGTCCACCCGGCTTACATTCCATCATGATCTTCAGATATGGCAGCTTCAGCCTAGTCCAGGGGTAGGCAACCTTGGCTCTTTTATGACTCATGGACTTCAACTCCCAGAATTCCTGAGCCGGCATGGCTCAGCTTAGAAACCTCTCCCTTTCCCCTCAGCATGGCTGGCTCAGGAATTCTGGGCGTTGAAGTCCACCTGTCATAAAAGGAGCCATTCAGCCATGCTGGCTCAGGAATTCTGGGAGTTGAAGTCCACGAGTCATAAAAGAGCCAAGATTGCCTACCCCTGGTTCTAGTCTTACAATGAGACCCGTTAAAGTTCTTGCCAGCATTTATTTCTTGACCCTTTCCCTTCCTTTGATCTGAACCCATGTCAGGCCCAAAGAACAGAGATTACTTCTGAATAGTTCCTTTATTGTTGTTCGCCTACAGACAGAATCTTGCCAGACTCAAGCAAATATCTGCCATAACGATAGGTTTACTCTGTGAACCGCTAGGGAGGGTCCGACTTACTGTCTTCCTGCCTATCAGACATTCCCAGATCCGCTTTCTCTTTGCCATCTGGGAAAGAGTCTGTCCATCCTGTGATTTTAGACTGTGCATTTCACCACAATCCACCACACAAGCTCCCCACTTTCCTTCTTCTTTTCCTCCTTTGTTCATTTTGATTTGTGCCTTCTTCACACCCTCTCCAGCAGGGCCAAAACGGTTTACATGGCAACCACAGTCACATAACCACAGAATTGCTTTGTTGGTTAACTTTTCAAATATTTGTCTTCTTAAGTTCTTAAGAAGCATATTTGCTTCCTGTAAGCATGAGCTTGAAGTGGAGTTTCTTCCTGGGGTGAGCTCATCCGGTTTCTCAACTTGGGCAGATACGCCTTGAGTCCTTGGCCCAGGAGGACCTCACAGCCAGGGGCTGATCTGCCACATGCACGAATATGTTCCTCAGGGTCAACCCAGTTGTGAAATGTTCTCTAGGTGAGGGACGAAGAACAGTAGTAATCCAGACATTCAGTGGGACCTTGGACTGCTTCCTCTCTGATCCCTCACCTGGAATCGCAGGCTTGGAGGCTCAGTGCAATGGTGGAATTGATGGGAACTGGGAAACAAGTTCTTCCGTTCATATCCTAGGATGGCTCCGGCTTTCTCAGTAATGTCATGGATAAAGGAGCTTTATTGCAGATTTGCTTGGTTTTCAGCAGCAACAGGTTGAAAGCTGGAGTCTCAAAGCTCTGATGGAAGAGTGGTAGGAGTGAGTGAAGGATTGCAAACTGACACTAGCACTTAACACCAATGTACTTTCCCAGACTGGCCTGCCCCTTGTCACCCACTTCATCTCCCTAGACCTGTCACCCCTGTGATGTTCCTGCCTGTCCTTTTTCCTCCAGCAATACCCTTCATTGTTGACCCTTGTCCTCCCATCCCTGGGTGTATCACACCCTACCTCACAACCAGCCCAAAAAGCAACTGGCACTAGTACCTGGGTGCTTCCATCTAGCACTGCTCTGAGTCTACCAAGCTAGATCACTCAACTTCCCTCTCTGTCTCCCAGCCCACTTGCTGCCCATGAAGAAGAGAAGAGGGAAGACATTCTTTGCACCCCTCAACCACAAATGGTGGCCTAAACTGTAAATATCAGGAGGAGGAGGAGGAGGAGGAGGAGGAGGAGGAGGAGAAGGAGAAGGAGAAGGAGAAGGAGAAGGAGAAGGAGAAGGGGAAGGAGAAGGAGAAGGAGAAGGAGAAGGAGGAGGAGGAGGAGGAGGAGGAGGAGGAGGAGGAGGTGGAGGAGAAGGAGAAGGAGAAGGAGAAGGAGAAGGAGAAGGAGAAGGAGAAGGAGAAGGAGAAGGAGAAGGAGAAGGAGAAGGAGAAGGAGAAGGAGAAGGAGAAGGAGAAGGAGAAGGAGAAGGAGAAGGAGGAGGAGGAGGAGGAGGAGGAAGAGGAGGTGGAGAAGGAGAAGGAGGAGGAGGAGGAGGAGGAGGAGGAGGAGGAGGAGGAGACAGCTGGGTTGGCAGAACATTCTTAACCGTCAAATCATCTTTGATGACCATAAATTGAAACTGATTTGGGTTCCAAACACAACAGCTGCATTTGCAGAAGATGGACTCAGTTTGGTCCTTGGTTTATTTCCTTGAAGCTTCACATCTTGTGTGAACCTGTCCACTTTGATTGGTGTGTCATTCATTGAACTGTGCTAAATCACAAAATGGGTTCCTTCAAGAATCAGATGGTAGACCAGAGTATAGGAATCGAGTGGGTCAGTTCTAGAGGAGTTGCACTGGCCTCTTGGGTGACCCATAACTACTCAAGGGGTCTCAGGGATGGTTGTTTGTGGGGCTGCCCCCTGCAAGGAGCGGGAGGCACTGAATGTATTAATGATAAAAGGAGGGATCCTTTGCCAAGAGTTTAACTATTTTGATGGTGTTGATTTTGCTTTGTGTCCTTGCACACAGTCCTGGGTCTTGGAGCAGAGAGATAAGGTGAGATCTAAGTTGCACAATAAGCCAAACAGAAATAAAAGCAACCTCAGGGAGAGGGTTCTGGGGGCTCAAATCAGGAAGGGGGTCAGATGCCTTTGATCTCTCCCGACATGAGAGGCCCTAGTCGAACTCACCACTTAGGGCCACCAGCAGCCAGCTGAGGCTCACAAAGAGAAAATGCACCGTGGCCTTCCTTCTTTCCCTGCAGAAGAGAACAGAGAGGGGAAGAAGTGGGCTCGTGGAAAGGCCCCATCAGGAAGGGGGACCCAACATTCAACCCAGGGCCAAGCTGGGAGTCCCATGATTTGGAGACTTGACCAGCTGGACCCCATTTCCCCTTCCGGGGCCATTCAACAGCAGTGTTGTATAATGGTCAGGAGCCTCCCTTAGAAAGATTCTTCTGTGGGTCTCTCTCTCTCTCTCTCTCTCCCACAGGGATCCCCAATAGATCCCTTGCTCCCTGCCTGAGGGACCCTCCCACAGATCCTCTGCTGGAACCTGGACGTTGCCCGCAGCCCCATGGAAGAGGTCCCTCCAGATGGAGAAAGACATGCAAGAGTGATCTGATGCAAGGACCTCACCTGTCACGTCCCCACAGGTGGGAGAACAGCACTCACCTGTCCTGGGTCCTTGTCTGGAGTGCTGAAGCCCAGCTGAGGTGGAGATTGAAGCAGGACGATGTTGCGCTGTGTAGAAGGAGATGGGGAGGTTGTCCTCTGCCAAGTCTAAACCACAAAACCCCTAAACCACAAAACCCACAAACGTGAACATTAGGGTGTCATGTTGCCCTCTTTTCCCGTTAATGGCTTAAACTCCCACAACAGTTAAAAAAAACACAGACACACGTGTACATAGGTTGTCCAGAAGCTTGGACAACCAATTATCCCCTTCTGAATGGTCAGAAGGGGATAATCAGAGAAGACAAGGAGATTGCTGAGAGGCTAAATGACTTCTTTGCCTCCGTTTTCACCGAGGAGGATAGAGAACATCTGCCTGCCACTGAATTAGTTTTCCCAGGGAGGGAAATAGAAGAATTAAACCTGATAGAGATAAACAAGGAAGATGTTCTTGCATGCCTTTCTAAACTAAACGTCAACAAATCGCCGGGTCCAGATGGCATCCACCCTAGAATTCTCAAGGAACTCAAGTGTGAAATTGCTGAACTTCTAGCTAAAATATACAATCTTTCTCTAAGATCAGGCACTGTACCGGAGGATTGGAGGGAAGCAAATATAACCCCGATCTTCAAGAAAGGATCCAGAGGTGATCCAGGAAACTATAGACCAGTCAGTCTAACCTCAGTTCCAGGCAAACTGATGGAAACCATTATTAAAGATAAAATTACAGGGCACATAGAAAAACAGGCATTGCTGAATGAAAATCAACATGGTTTCTGCAAAGGCAAATCATGTCTTACTAACTTGTTAGAATTCTTTGAGGGTGTAAATAAATACATAGATAAAGGGGCCCCAGTTGATATTGTATAAACTTGACTTTCAAAAGGCTTTTGACAAAGTTCCTCACCAAAGGCTCCTAAAAAAGCTCTCCAGCCACGGAATTAGAGGACAGGTCTTGTCCTGGATTGGTAACTGGCTAAATTGTAGGAAGCAAACGGTGGCAATAAATGGACAATTCTCCGGATGGAAAGAAGTGAGAAGTGGTGTACCCCAAGGTTCAGTTTTGGGACCTTTACTTTTTAATTTATTCATCAATGATCTGGATGTAGAAGTTAATAGTGAGGTAGCCAAGTTTGCTGATGACACTAAATTGTTCCGGGTTGTAAAAAGTGAAACTGATTGTCGGGAGCTCCAGAAGGATCTCTCGAAATTGTGTGAGTGGGCAACAAAGTGGCAAATGCATTTTAACCTAAACAAGTGCAAAGTTATGCACATCGGGGCAAAGAACCCCAATTATACTTACCAACTGATGGGGACCAAACTTTCTGAGACAACCCAAGAAAAGGATCTTGGGGTTTTGGTGGACAGCTCGATGAAGATGTCAACCCAATGCGCAGCAGCAGTAAAAAAAGCAAATTCCATGCTTGGCATGATTAGGAAGGGAATCGAAAATAAGTCAGCAAGTGTTGTATTGCCTCTGTACAAATCGATGGTGAGACCACACTTGGAGTACTGTGTACAGTTCTGGTCACTGCACCTCAAGAAGGATATAATGGAACTGGAAAAGGTGCAAAAAAGGGCAACAAGAATGATCAAGGAAATGGAGCGCCTCCCTTATGAAACCAGATTGCAACGCCTTGGTCTCTTCAGCCTTGAAAGACGGCGTTTAAGGGGTGACTTGATCGAAGTGTATAAAATCATGCATGGGATAGAAAAGGTGGATAGAGAAAAATTCTTTTCTCTATCACACAATACCAGGACAAGGGGGCACTCCCTAAAGCTCATAGCTAAGAAAGTGAGGACAAATAAAGGGAAATATTTCTTCACCCAGAAGGTTGTTGATTTATGGAATTCACTTCCTGAAGGGGTCGTGACAGCTGTCAGCCTTGACAGCTTCAAGGCAGGGCTAGATAGATTCATGGATGCCAAGTGTATCGGTGGTTATTAAAACGGATGTCCATGTGCTGCCTCTATGTTGGTTGAGGCAGGCAGGATTCCCTTGAGTCCCATTTGTTGGGGGTCAAGGGAAAGGGAGGGTTTTGCCTTCTCTTTCTGCTCAAGATCCCCATGTACAATTGGTGGGCCACTGTGTGACACAGAATGCTGGACTCGATGGGCTTTGGCCTGATTCAGCAGGGCTCTTCTTAGGTTCTTATGTTCTTTCATAATATGATTATCGTTTATTTACTATTAACTAATAGTATTTATTTACTATTATATTAATTAGTGTTAACTGAATATATGTACCCGGACAATAGTCTGTTTGCTAAAGCTTGAAAATGTTACTGGGGGGGGGCAACCCCAATGTTGTTCTTAATCCTGTCCCAACCCCAGTCCTGATCCTAACCCCACCCCAAACCTTAATCCCTATCCTGGTCTGATCCCTTCCCTAACCTTATAAAACTCAATAAAAATCTTTACATATAAAAAAACAAGTATAACAACGTCAATGACAAACACCCTAAGAGTGTCCCGCCATCAGCGGCTGTGAATTGATTGTGTTTGTATGTGGTATGAGTGTGGTTAATTTTAAATTTGTTGTTGTATCCTGTTGTGAGCCGCCCTGGGTCTTCCGAGAAGGGCGGCATATAAATGTGAATATTAAATTAAATTAAATTAAACAACAGGGTCCCAGAGTCCTCAGAGTGAAATTCAGGTGAAGCTCCATCACTTGCTCCTTCCAAGCTTTATACAGTTAAATACTTACAAACAAACACAACAGAATATTATTAATGGCTTAATATTAGACATGTAACAAAAAACCCTCTCTTCTAGTCTTTGCATCACAGCCTTGTAAAGATGTAAGAATTCATCTCCTTACTTCTCACCTATAAGAAATGGTTTGTGTGGAATTCAGAAAAAAAATGATATTCTATTACTTATAAGGGGAGGGATTTCTATTAGAGAAATTCTTTTATTTCAGAAGGGAGTTTTGGTCTACAACCCAGAAAGTAACTTCTTTGTACAAAACTTTATCAACAGGCCAAAGACACATGGCTCCAACTGGAGGTGAATCAGATTCTGTTTACTTATTCATTTATTTAAAATATTTATATAGCTGCCCATATGATATGGAACTCTGGGGGGAGGGGTCTCCCAAGCAATGATTAAACCAACATCAATCCTAAAACAACACAAGACATTCATCTATTAAAACACAGTAAACATTAAAAACCTGGTGTGAAAGGGGAGCTTCTGCCTGTGGTCCCCTCCTTAACAGAATTAGAGTAGAGCAGAATTATTTGAAGGAATTACACAAAATCCGGAGGAGCGACAGTGCCCCACCTCTGCATGCTCAGAGATGGAGATTGGCATCAGGAAAACAGGTGCAATTGTGCAAGGCCAGTCCCAGCTCACGAGGCTTGCTCCCTTCACATCTACCACAACTGATCGGGGAAGGAGAGCTGATGCAACCGAGAGCAGCTGGAGGAACAGCAGCTGCCGAGGACGGGCAAAGACGATGGGATTATTTGGCTCTCTGCTCCAACCGGGCACATCCCCAGAGTTTGCCCAGCCAGGTGCCCGTGGAGGGAGATCGGGATGAGCAGCAGGGCACAAAATAGGAGCATTACCCCACTCGCTATGCACAGATCCAGGGAAACGACCAGGGCCTCTTTCTCAAGCGCCCCCAGTGGGGAGGGGACTATTCAGCTTGGAAAGAGGGCTGAGGCATCCTGCGGGTCAGGAGACCCTCCTAGTTGCTTCTGCCAGGTGGGCAGCGAAGAGACAGGTTCCGATCTGCACAGTCCACAATTAGAAGGAGTCCACAATTAGAAGTGTGGCCTTACCAAGGCCTTGTAAAGTGGTATTAACACTTCATGTGATCTTGATTCTATCCCTCTGTTAATGCAGCCCAGCACTGTGTTGGCCTTTTTGGCAGCTGCAGCCCACGGCTGGCTCCTATTTAGGTGATTGTCCACTAAGACTCCGAGGTCCCTCTCACAGTTACTACTATTGAGCAAGGTACCCCCTATACTATACCTGTGCATTTGGGGTTTTTTTGCCTAAATGTAGAACCTTACTTTTTTCACCATTGAATTTCATTTTGTTAGATAGCGCCCAGTGTTCAAGTTTGTCCAGATCCTCCTGTATCCTAAGTCTGTCTTCTGGAGTGTTGGCTGTTCCTGCCAGCTTGGTGTCATCTGCAAATTTGATGAGTTCCCCATCTATCCCCTCGTCCAAATCGTTGATGAAGATGTTGAAGAGCCCTGGGCCCAGAACAGAGCCCTGGGGCACCCCACTACACACTTCCCTCCATGTAGATGCAGTTCCATTGAGGACCACATGCTGAGTACGGCCGGTCAGCCAGCTACAGATCCATCTGATGGTGGTGCTGTCTACCCCACATTTTTCTATCTTATCAAGTAGTACATGGTGGTCTACTTTGTCTGAAAGCCTCATAGCATCAATGCATGGTCCTTCTAAAGA
The DNA here is from genome assembly GCA_034064705.1 of Bothrops alternatus. Classification (NCBI taxonomy): domain Eukaryota; kingdom Metazoa; phylum Chordata; class Lepidosauria; order Squamata; family Viperidae; genus Bothrops; species Bothrops alternatus. The sequence continues at coordinate 953,715 of JARGCV010000408.1, read as the reverse complement.
AACACCCTCCCCTTCCCCTTTAATGCCATGCAGAAGATTCAGGAGTTTCGGACCTCAACGGTCTCCAAAAAGAAACAAGGCCAGTTGTGCTAGGCAGAATTTATTGGACCTTCTGGCCCATCAGGAGCAGCAAAACCAGATCCAAGTTACAGAGAGCATCCATTGAGCAAAGGGGGCAGAGCAGAGATTGCAGCAGGTGGGGGTGGGGAGGGGTGGGGGGCTTCCTTGCTTCTCCAGACTTCACACAGCTGCTTCCCTCACGCTGGGGCAAAAGAAGGGACCCTTTGCCCTAGAATTTGCACTGGCAGATGAACGGACGGAGGGCGTCACAGGGTGTGTCGTTCCAGGTCTTATAATCTGGACAGCAAAAGAGAAAGTTTTGCAGTGACTCCCTCAGAGTCCCCGAAGAGTACAGCTAGTCCTTGAATTTACAACGGTTTGCTTCGTGACCGTTCAAAATTACAACAGCACTCAAAAGAGTGACTGATTACCGTTTTTCACACTTACGACCTTAGCAGCTTCTCCAGGGTCATGTGATCAAAATTCAGATACTTGGGAACCAACTCCTGTTTCTGACGGTTGGCCAGTGTCCTGGGGGGGTCACGGGACCCCCCCTTCTGTGACCTGCTGACAAGCAAAGTCAATGGGGACGCCAGACTCACTTAACAACCCTGCTACTAACTTAACAACTGCAATTGTGGTAAGAAAGGTTGCAAAATGGAGCAAGACTCACTTAACAAATGTCTCACTTAAATATCGGGGACTATTGTGTTTCAGTGGCTCCTCCCTGATTTGCAGGGGGGGGGGCATGTAGATATCACAGGTGGAGAACCTCATGTCCTAAACAGAGGCACAGAATCAAAATCACATAAGGTATTAGTACTGCTTTATAAAATCATTCTATTCTGTTCTGTTCATCATTATTCTATTATTATTTCTATTCTGTTCTGTTCTCTTCTATTCATTATTATTCTATTATTAATTCTATTCTATTCTATTCTATTCTATTCTATTCTATTCTATTCTATTCTATTCTATTCTATTCTATTCTATTCTATTCTATTCTATTCCATTCCATTCCATTCCATTCCATTCCATTCCATTCTCTTATTCTATTCTATTCTATTCTATTCTGTTCCATTCTCTTATTCTATTCTGTTCTGTTCTGTTCTGTTCTGTTCTGTTCTGTTCTGTTCTGTTCTGTTCTGTTCTGTTCTGTTCTGTTCTGTTCTGTTGGAAGCACACCCTCAGCTGCATCCCCACCATCTTGCCATACCTGACACGGTCAAGAGGATGACACAGAATTCAAGGTTCCCTACATTGTTGGGCTCTCCTGGATGCCAGGACAGATAGTCGATGCAGGATCTGTCTGTCCACTCCCAGTTGCGTTGCTGGAAGGAAAGGGAAGCCATGTTAACCAATGGAGGAAGGGGATCTGGTTCTGCAGGGCCCAGATCAGAGTGGAACATTTCCAAGGGCAGAGCAAATATATCATCTCTTTCTCAATTAATCAGAAGAGAGCTAGAAGGAACGTTAGACCTCAGTCACTTGTCTGAGATGGTATGGGTTCTCCTGCTTGAGCAGGGGGCTGGACTAGAAGACCTCCAAGGTCCCTTCCAGATTCTATTCTATTCTATTCTATTCTATTCTATTCTATTCTATTCTATTCTATTCTATTCTATTCTATTCTATTCTACTCTACTCTACTCTACTCTACTCTATGTCTTTAGCCTGTTATTAGATTTTTTTGTGCAAAGAAGATACTTCCTGGTATTTAGGTCTAAAATTCCTTCTGATATAAAGCAATTTATTAGAATAGAATTAGAATAGAATAGAGCTGGAAGGGACCTTGGAGGTCTTCTAGTCCAGCCCCCTGCTCAAGCAGGAGATCCTATACCATCTCAGACAAATGGCTGTCTGGTCTCTTCTTAAAAACCTCCAGTGATGGAGCATTCACCGCTTCGGGAGGCAACTTCTGTTCCCCTCCTGGTTAATTGTCCTCACTGTCAGGAGGTTTCTCTTTAATTCCAGGTCGCTTCTCTCCTTGATGAGTTTCCATCCGTTGTTTCTTGCCTTCTGCTGCTTTGGAGAATAAATTGATCCCCTCCTCTTTGTGGCAGCCCCTCAAATAGTGAAACACTGCTATCCTGTCTACCCTACTCCTTTGGCCCTTTAAAAAGAGCAGTCAGTTCTTTAAGTGGGCAGGAAAGGTTGTTGAGGGGCAGGAGAGACAGCATTGGAGTAAATAACATTTCTCAGAGGTTTTGTCCAAGTTGCAACGTATGGCTGTGAAAGTTGGACCATAAGAAAGGCTGAGCGCCAAAGAATTGAGGCCTTTGAACTCTGGTGCTGGAGAAGACTCCTGCGAGTCCCCTGGACTGCAAGGCGATCCAGCCGGTCAGTCCTAGAAGAGATCAACCCTGGCTGCTCTTTAGAAGGCCAGATCCTGAAGTTGAAACTCAATTACTTTGGCCACCTAATGAGAAGGAAGGACTCATTGGAGAAGAGCCTGATGCTGGGAAAGATGGAGGGCAAGAGAAGAAAAGGACGACAGAGGATGAGGTGGCTGGATGGAGTCCCTGAAGCAGGAGGCCTGAGCTTCAATGGACTCCAGAAGATAGTAGAGGACAGGAAGGCCTGGAGGAACCTTGTCCTCCAGAGGTCACGATGGGTCGGACATGACTTCGCAACTAACAACAATAACAATGGAATTGTGAACATTAGCAACAGAAAAAGACCTACTTTCTTTGGATCATTCAGTCCAATCCAGACATGGTCTTTCTTTGTGATATAGTCAGAGACGTACTCAGCCAGGTCAGCTGACTCTGCCATGCTGTGGAGGGCGGCGAGGTGGCAGCCCGGCTTGTGTTTCCGGCAGAACATCTGGGACGACAACAGAAAAAGGCCCTCGTTCAGCTGAGAAGCAGATTTGTGAGAAAAAAAAGCAGAGATCTGACTGGATGGTCCTAGCCACCATCTGGACATTGTTGACCCCCATGGGTGTCCTGGCTAGATGGTCCTAGCCACCATCTGGACATTGTTGACCCCCGTGGGTGTCCTGGCTAGATGGTCCTAGCCACCATCTGGACATTGATGACCCCCGTGGGTGTCCTGGCTAGAATCTGCAGCTCTTGAACAGTTCCTTACGTGTGTACCTGTGAATACATTGTGAATTTATTCATTGGTCAAAATATCAGATCCCCGTCACTTCAGAGGTAAGGGGGGCAAAGATGCCCGCCAGGGTCGGGGGCAAAACCTCAGGAAATCTAGAGGACGGCCACTCCGCCCTGAGGCTCAAACTTCACGCTGGCCTTGGAAGGCTCTGTCTCCGCGAAAGCCTGTGTTTTTCACAGAGACTTGCATTCCAGACGATCCTAAAATCATGATCTTTACTGACTTTTCACCCATCTATCCAGGTCTCCCTTGGTGGGTTTTCAGCCCAGCCAGAGGGGACTGCGGTGTGTGTGTGTGTGTGTGTGTGTGTGTGTGTGTGTGTGTGTGTGTTCAAGGCTCTCCCTAGATGTCTCCCCTGCCTGGGCAAAGAGATTCACAAGCCCACAAGCACGTCTGACCTCTGCGTCCTTCCAGGTCTTTTGCTCCTCAAAGACCTTGTAGCAATGCCCGTTCATGGGGAGCCAATCACGGGGACAACAGCAGCCTTTGGTTCCTCCTGTGGGAAGAGAGGAAGCCCAGTGAGAAGATGGACAGGAGAGGAGGGGGAGGAGGAGGGGGAGGGGGAGGAAGAGGAGGAGGGGGAGGGGGAGGGGGAGAAGGGGGAAGAGGGGAGGGGGAGGGGAAGGAGGAGGAGAGGTATGGAAAGAGGAGGGGGAGGAGCAAGAGGAGGGGGAGGAGCAAGAGGAGGGGGAGGGGGAGGAGGGGAGGGGGAGGAGCAAGAGGAGGGGGAGGAGCAAGAGGAGGGGGAGGGGGAGGAGGGGAGGGGGGAGGAAGGGAAAGAGGGGGAGGAGGGGGAGGGGGAGGGGGAGGGGGAGGAAGAGGAGGAGGGGGAGGGGAGGGGGAGAAGGGGGAAGAGGGGAGGGGAAGGAGGAGGAGAGGTATGGAAAGAGGAGGGGGAGGAGCAAGAGGAGGGGGAGGGGGAGGAGGGGAGGGGGGAGGAAGGGAAAGAGGGGGAGGAGGAGGAGGAGGAGGAGGAGGGGGGGAGGGGCAAGAGCTGGGTCTGGAGAACATTCTTAACCTGCTGAGTTAGAAACATCTTTCATGAGAATACATCGCAACTGATCTGATTACAGACACAGCAGCTGCATTTGCAGAATGTCCCAAACCTGGTTACCCTTAGCCTTGATTCATTTCTTTGAAGCCACATGTCTCGTGTGAGCCTCTCCACTTCTCTCGGTGTATCATTCACTGAATGGTGCTAAGCCAGAAAATGGTTTCCTTTAAAAGCCAGGCTGTTGATCGGTGCAAAACATGGAGACCCCATGGGTCAGTCCAAAAGGGTTTGGACGGCATCCCGGGTGTCCCATAAGTGGTCGAGGGCCTCAGGGGCTGATTATTTGTGAGGTTGCCCCCTCCCCGGTCTACCCACCATCCAGGAGCAGCCCTTCTACAGATGCAGCTGCCAGATGCTCAGCCCTCAGGCCCCTTCTCCTCTGGGTCCCATAGAGAGCAGTCCCTAGCAAGAGTTGGGGGCCCTCTACTTTTAATTACACAAGCATGCACTTTTTGCTAAGTATTTAACCTTTAATGGTGTTCACGATTCTGAATTTCAGTTGCCTTAATTTTGCTTTGTTATTGCATTGTTGCGAACAGCCTGGTACCTTGGAGCAGATAGTAAAAGAGGGGTCTAAATTGCACAATAAGCCAAACAGGAATAAAAGCAACTTTGGCCAGAGAATGCGGCAGGGGAGGGGGTGTCAAATCAGGAAGGGGTTCAGATGCAGAAGACTGGGTCTTTCTGGACAAGAGACAACCTGCTCGAACTCACCACTCAGGAAAAGAGCCACGACCAGCAACCCGAGACGCACGAAGGTGGAAGGCCCCATTGTCTTCGTTTCCTGCAGAGAGGAGCAAAGATGGGCAAATTGGGAGGGGGGAGGAGAGCTGTTCAAGGTCCCCATCAGAAAGGGGAACCCCGTATTCAATCTGGGACCGAGCTGAGAGTCCCAAATTTCGTCTTGCAGGTTTGCAGATGCTCAGATGGACCCTGTTTCTCTCTTCTTAGTCACTCAATAGCTTTGATGGGGGCACAGTGGACTGCATTGCTGCATAATGGCTGGGGGGGGGGACAAAACCTCCTGAGAAAGTCTCTCACATGGGTCTTTCTCTCTCAAAGAAGGGGGGGTCAACCTACTCTCCAAAGCACCTGAAGGCAGGACAAGAAGATGGAAACTCATCAGGGAGAGAAGCAACCTGGAGCTAAGGAGAAACTTCCTGACAGTGAGGACAATTAACCAGCGGGACAGAAGTTGCCTCCAGAAGTTATGGCTGCTCCATCACTGGAGATTTTCAAGAAGAGATGGGACAACCATTTGTCTGAGATGGCATAGGGTCTCCTGCTTGAGCAGGGGGCTGGACTAGAAGACCTCCAAGGTCCCTCCAACTCTGTTGTTCTGTATTCTGTTATTCTCTCCCAGAGATCCCCAATTGATCCCTTGCTCCCTGCCTGAGCGACCCTTCCGCAGATCCCCTGCTGGAACCTGGACGGTGCCTGCAGCCGCCTGGAGGAGGTCCCTTCAGATGGAGAGAGGCGTGCAGGAGTGATCTGATTCAAGGACCTCACCTGTCGTGTTCCCACAGGTGGGAGAGCAGCACTCACCTGTCCTAGGATGTCTCAGTCCAGCCCTGGGTCTTTATCTGGAGAAACCCAATAAAGTACCTTGAGGTGGAGATTGAAGCAGGATGACGTTACGCTCTGCAAGAGGAGGACTTGTGGGGGCTGTCCTTGGCCAAGTCTTTCATATCCCCAAACCACAAAACCAACAAATTTGAACATCAGGGTGTCACCTGTTCCCTCTTTTCCCATATATGGCTTATACTTTTATAGCAGTTAAAAATAAAGAGATACGGGTGCAAACTTTGGCCAAAAAACTTTCATAATGCAACTGTCATTTCAGCAAGTTGATACGTTCTACATGGATAATTTAGTAATGTTTCAGCAATATTTGCAAGGCTGTGGTTTGACTTCTTGCTGCACACTTTCTCTCCAAAGGACACTGGGAACTACACAAAGGGAGCCAAGCCTGTTGCCATGTCTTATTGTGAGGCTACCCTCCAGCTAAGTCAAGCTGTCCTGCCCATCCACTCCCCTGCAACATTATTTTATTTGAGGGGTCCCTGGTACTCTCTGAACTTGGTGGTTTCCTTGCAGATGTTTCATGAGATAAGTAGGTAACATCATCAGTGCTAGAAGGGGTGGAATTTGTGGAGAGGAGGAGGAGAATAGAATAGAATAGAATAGAATAGAATAGAATAGAATAGAATAGAATAGAATAGAATAGAATAGAATAGAATAGAATAGAATAGAATATATGGAATGGAAGAATAGAATAGAATAGAATAGAATAGAATAGAATAGAATAGAATAGAATAGAATAGAATAGAATAGAATAGAATAGAATAGAAAATATGAAATGGAAGAATAGAATAGAATAGAATAGAATAGAATAGAATAGAATAGAATAGAATAGAATAGAATAGAATAGAATAGAATAGAATAGAATAGAATATATGGAATGGAAGAATAGAATAGAATAGAATAGAATAGAATAGAATAGAATAGAATAGAATAGAATAGAATAGAATAGAATGGAATGGAATGGAATGGAACGGAACGGAACGGAACAGAACAGAACAGAACAGAATAGAATAGAATAGAATAGAATAGAATAGAATAGAACCTTGGAGGTCTTCTAATCCAGCCCCCCACTCAAGCAGGAGAACCTATACCATCTCAGACAAGTGGCTGTCCAGTCTCTTCTTCAAAACCTCCAGTGATGGAGCACCCACGATTTCTAAAGGCGAGGAGGAGGAGGAGGAGGAGGAGGAGGAGGAGGAGGAGGAGGAGGAGGAGGCGGACTATGTGATCCTAGGTGCTCTCTGAGCTTGATGGTTTCCTTGCAGATGTTTCATGACCCAAACTAAGTTACATCATCAGTGCTAATCAGGAATGGGGCTTGCTTTACATTTCTGGAGAGGGTGGCACTATCCCAGACAGAGTTGGTGCACAACCCGGAGGTTCTCCTGGACTCACAACTCCAGTGAGCTGGTTGCAGTCACGGCTAGGAGAGCCTTTGCACAGCCTTCAGGTTGTGCTCCAGTTTCGGCCCTTCCTGGATCAGGAGTCCCTGTGCTCAATCATTTAAGCCCCAAACATCTCATGGCTGGATTGTTGCAAGATGGGGCAACCCTTGAAGAGCATTTGGAAGCCACAGGAGGTGACGGGGGTCTCTGGGGGGAGCTTTTTGGGTCTCTAAGAGTGGCCCATGTGACACAGCAGTTTCCCAAGCTGCAGGTGTGCTTCCAGGTGCCATTCAGGGTGCTGACTATCACCTTTAAAGCCCTTCCTTAGAAGCATAAACCACACAATCAGGCACTGAAAGGTGTGCCTTCGCAAGAAGGCAATGGCCCTTAACTAGCTTAGCTGGGGAGGGAGAGAGGGAGGGAGGGAGGGAGGATTTAAACATCTTGCATTTCATAAAATGCCCTAGAATTCATTTCTAGAACACCAGCTACAAAGTGGTGGTGCCAGGCGGTCGCTCTGGCCAGGAGAAACAGTGAGAATTCCATGTGCAGCAACATCTTTCTCTGGCTTTTTGGAGAGGCTGAAATATTCTCCTTTTTTCTCTGGAATCAGAAAGGTCGGAACGTATGTTATAAATCAATCAATCAATCTGATTAACCTCCGGGGAGTCAGGTTGTGCGCCCTTATTGTGTTCCAAATCTAGTGGCGCAAAGAAGCCTCTTCCAGGTTTTTTTTAATTTAAATTATTTTATTAAAACCATCAACATCAAACATAAGTTCATATTAAAAAGCAATCATCATATATCCTGCAATACAACTCTAAGGATCACTTTTTGTGAACGTCTGGTTTAGTAAACATTCCTCACTCCTCACATCAAGCCTCAACTATACGCCGGTACATTTCATTTGATTGGTGTTTCTCTTATATATGGTCTATCTACTGTTTCTAGTCTATCACCTATTGTTTATTCGAGCTTCAGAAGTAGATTCGTCTCGGTAGTAGTGCAATCTTTTATGATCCCTAACAAAAGATCCTGAGGTAGAAATTCAGTATCCTGAGGTAGAAGTTCAGTACGCTTTTCCAATAATAAAGCAATCAACATTAAATCTGGGCTAATCAGGACCAGAAACCCTGAAGCGAATGATCTCTCCCTCCCCTCTGCCCTCCCCCAACAGAAATCCACCCCCCCTTTCCTGGCCTATAAATGCCTCCCTTCCCCTCGCAGGAGGAAAGCCTGGAGTTGCCTCTGAGAAGGCTGGCTATCCCAGGAGGCTGAGGGACAGGTGAGTGGGGCTCTCCCACCTGTGGGCACCTGACAGGTGAGGCCCCCCTGCATTACCCCTCTCTCTCCCTCTCTCTCTCTCTCCCTTCCCCTTGCTCTCCCTCTCTTCTATTTCTCTCTCTCCCCCTCCTCTCTCTCTCCCTTCCCCTTGCTCTCCCTCTCTTCTATTTCTCGCTCTCTCTCTCCCTCTCTCTCTCTCCCTTCCCCTTGCTCTCCCTCTCTTCTATTTCTCTCTCTCCCTCTCTCTCTCTCCCTTCCCCTTGCTCTCCCTCTCTTCTATTTCTCTCTCTCTCCCTTCCCCTTGCTCTCCCTCTCTTCTATTTCTCGCTCTCTCTCCCTCTCTCTCTCTCCCTTCCCCTTGCTCTCCCTCTCTTCTATTTCTCTCTCTCCCTCTCTCTCTCTCGCCCTTCCCCTTGCTCTCCCTCTCTTCTATTTCTCGCTCTCTCCCTCTCTCTCTCTCCCTTCCCCTTGCTCTCCCTCTCTTCTATTTCTCTCTCTCCCTCTCTCTCTCTCGCCCTTCCCCTTGCTCTCCCTCTCTTCTATTTCTCGCTCTCTCCCTCTCTCTCTCCCTTCCCCTTGCTCTCCCTCTCTTCTATTTCTCTCTCTCTCCCTCTCTCTCTCCCCTTCCCCTTGCTCTCCCTCTCTTCTATTTCTCTCTCTCTCCCTCTCTCTCTCCCCCTTCCTCTTGCTCTCCCTCTCTTCTATTTCTCTCTCTCTCCCTCCCTCTCTCTCTGTCTCTGTCTCTGTCTCTCATTCTCTCTCTCTCTCCCTTCCCCTTGCTCTCCCTCTCTTCTATTTCTCTCTCTCTCCCCCTCTCTCTCTTCCTTCCCCTTGCTCTCCCTCTCTTCTATTTCTCTCTCTCTCCCTCTCTCTCTCTCTCTCTCTCTCTCTCCCTTCCCCTTGCTCTCCCTCTCTTCTATTTCTCTCTCTCTCTTTCTCTCCCTTCCCCTTGCTCTCCCTCTCTTCTATTTCTCTCTCTCTCCCCCTCTCTCTCTTCCTTCCCCTTGCTCTCCCTCTCTTCTATTTCTCTCTCTCTCCCTCTCTCTCTCTCTCTCTCTCTCTCTCCCTTCCCCTTGCTCTCCCTCTCTTCTATTTCTCTCTCTCTCTCTCTCTCCCTTCCCCTTGCTCTCCCTCTCTTCTATTTCTCTCTCTCTCCCCCTCTCTCTCTTCCTTCCCCTTGCTCTCCCTCTCTTCTATTTCTCTCTCTCTCCCTCTCTCTCTCTCTCTCTCTCTCCCTTCCCCTTGCTCTCCCTCTCTTCTATTTCTCTCTCTCTCTTTCTCTCCCTTCCCCTTGCTCTCCCTCTCTTCTATCTCTCTCTCCCTCTCTCTCTCCCCCTTCCCCTTGCTCTCCCTCTCTTCTATTCCTCCCTCCCTCCCTCTCTCTCTCTCTCTCTCTCTCTCTCTCTCTCTCTCTCTCTCTCTCTCTCTCTCTCTCTCTTTCCCCCCCCCCCGGCCACTGAAAGAACTGATTCCTATCTTTAAAGCTAGCCGCAAAGGGACGGATTCTGCCCCTGTCCCTTCATGGCTCCCGGTTACTTGAGGCACTGTCTCACCCCAGTGGGATTGGGCCGCCCCACCCGTCTCAGCCCAGTTGAAGAAGTGATCGCTGTCTTTAAAGCCCCAAAGGGTCAGATCCCTCCCTGACACCCATCTCAAGTTCTATGCCCCCCTCGCACTCAGCTCCTCCTTCAGTCTGCCTCCCTCTTGAGGCTCCACTGCTTGGCCTCCGGTCCTTGTTAAAACACTGGTGGGCCATTAACTCAGGGACTGCCAGTCCCAGCCCAAGTTGGGGGGGGGTTGTTCTTTCCTCCCCCGTTTTTGTTGTTGTTGTTGTACATTTTATGTAGAAATTGCTCATTTCTGTGATGGGCAGGCTTCCATCTTGTGCTCCGTTGCACTTTCAGTTCTGGAAAATGCTGGATCGTATACAAAGAAGGGGCGTTTCCCTGGAGTGGGGCTCAGCTCCTGGTGAATTTGCAAAGTGGGTGCCAACCCCCCACACACACACACACAAACACACATGCAGGCATACAGGTGTCCAGGATGCTCTTCAGTTTCCAAGACTAATCTAAAGCCCTGGGGATTTCCTGGTGGTCTCCCACCCCAAAACTCATTGACTTCGATGCTATTTCTCTCTCTGAGGTCAGCCAGTATCTTCCAGGGCTGCCAGCAGGTTGAGCACGAGGCAAGGGGGCTCTCAAGATGAGCTGGTCACTTCACAAACACCAACACCTTCTGGGGTGTTTTTTTGGTCTGGATCTCCTGATTGTCACCTATCCAAGCCTTCATCAGGTTTAACCCCACTTAGTTGTTGCAGACCTAGAAGATCAAATAAAATCTGTCTAGCATGACTAGTGTCATTTATTTGGAGAGCCAGAAGACTGTTGAGGTTTGAAGCTCAAGACCATCCATTGATGCTACGATGCTCTCTCGCACGTAGAAGGAAATCTACTTCCTCTGGTCTAGAGCAGGGATGAGGCGCCAAGGCCCTTTTACGAGTTGTGGCCTTCGGTTCTCAGAATTCCTGAGCTTGCATGGAATTCTGGGAGTTGAAGTCCACAAGTCGTAAAAGAGCCACAGTTTCCCACCCTTGCTCTAGAGCAGGGGTCTTCAAACTTGGCAACTTTAAGACTTGTGGACGTCAACTCCCAGAATTCCTCAACCAGCTTTGGCTGGTGGAGGAATTCTGGGAGTTGAAGTCCACAAGTCATCAAAGCGCCAAGTTTGAAGACCCCTGTTCTAGAGGGAGACTATATGGGGCAGTTAACATCTTGCCCCTAGCCAGTGTATGTTTGTGTGCATGTTTGTTTGGATGATTGATTTTTTAAAATAAGGGGTTTTTCTTATAAAGTATTTTAATGTTAGATTTCTATCTATGTTGTGAGCCACCTTGGGTTCCTGGAGTGGGGTGGCATAGAAATCCAATAAATAAATAAATAAATAAATAAATAAATAAATAAATAAATAAATAAATAAATAAATAAATAAATAAATAAATAAATAAATAAATAAATAAATGAACGAACGAACGAACGAACGAACGAATGAATGAATGAATGAATGAATGAATGAATATGTATATACAGAATATACAGAAACAAGCAATAGTGGGGAATTTCAAAAATAAATCAAAAGTGTTTTTTTTAAAAAAACTAATGTAGATAAAGGTACTGATTTCAGAATAGTTTGGGATGCAAGTAAAGCTTTCATTCATTCATTCATTCAGTTTGCTAACCATCTCACCAACATTGGAACAGTGAATACAAAAAGAAGAGACAACGCAGGCTATTTTGGATGAGATAAATGAGAAAAGAAGATAAATTAAAGAAATTTCCAGAGAAGATCAGCATTTCTTAACAAACCTTCTTCGTATCCTCACAGCAGAGTAGAGTTTCCAACAGCAAAAAATATTTTTTCTATGGGTTCTTCCCAGACACAAGAAATGTTTGTTGTCAATCAATGAATGAAAACTATGCTATTCTCCAGCATTTGAGAAGCTTCCTCAGGGCCACCTTCACCTCCTTGTTGCGCAGGCTGTAGATCAAGGGGTTCAACATGGGGGTGACGATGCAAAACATGGTGGAGATCAAGGTGTCCACCTCTAGAGAGTAGCCAGCACTGGGCTGGTTGTAGTTCACAAAGGCATTTCCAACAAAGAGTGTTACTACAGCAAGGTGTGAAGCGCAGGTGGAGAAGGCTTTGTGCCTGCCGATCCTGGAGCGGATCTGCAGAATGGAGGACAAAATGTAGAAATAGGACAGGACGATGAGCAGAAGAGGGACGAGACCCACCAAGGTGCCCGTGATGTGATTGGTCAATTCGTTGACCCAGGAATCACTGCAGGTAATTTTCAGTAATGGAGGGACATCACAAAAGATGTGAGGAACATTGTTGTTTCCACAAAAGTCCAACCTACAGGCCAGGGCAACAAGGATGGCAGACTCCAGGAAGCCCCAGAGCCAAATGGCCACAGACAGCTGGACGCACAACTTGCCCCTCATCAGATGGGCATAGTGGAAAGGTTGGCAGATGGCAGCATAGCGGTCATAGGCCATGACGGACAGCAGGGCCGGCTCACATCCCGCAAAGCCAATCAGGAAGAAGGTTTGTGCCAGACATTGGTTGTAGGAGATGGTCTGTTCTTGGCGTAGGAAGTTCACCAGGATCTTTGGTACCACCACAGAAGAAAGGCAAACATCCAAGCAGGAGAGCTGGCTGAGGAAGAAGTACATGGGAGTGTGAAGACAGGAATCCAGGAGAATCAGGATTATGATCATGAGGTTGCCCATCAGCGTGGCCAAATAGGCAGCCAGGAACACCAAGAAAAGGTGGACCTGGTGGCTCCGAAGGCTGGAGAAACCAAGGAGGATGAATTCTGTCCCTTGGGTTTTGTTCTCTGAATCCACGAGGAAGGAAAGGGACAGCTGGGAAGAGACAGAAATGCACAGAAGAAGAATGTGAAGAATGAAATTTGAGTGATCCCCTATACCTGAAAATAACCTCCCTTAAGGGTCAAATATATACAGGTGGATATTTTGGGACCTCCTTCCTTCCTTCCTTCCTTCCTTCCTTCCTTCCTTCCTTCCTTCCTTCCTTCCTTCCTTCCTTCCTTCCTTCCTTCCTTCCTTCCTTTCCCTCCCATCCTTCCTTCCCTGCCTCCCTGCCCTTTCCTTCCCCACTTCATTCTTGGACTAGAAGACCTTCAAGCTCCCTTCAAGCTCTATTCTGATTGAAGAGTAAGCGCCATTAGCCATTCCAGCATTCCTTCTCCCTCCTAATCTCTCTTTAAGTTCTCCCAATAAATGGGGGAATCGGCCCAGCCCAAATTATGCCCTTGGACATGCTGTAACCTCCACGGGGGACGCAGTGAACGCTTGACTTACTCTCAGCTTTAACACAGAAGAAGCCTACCCCTTCTTGATCTTCAAAATCCTGAAAGTCTTGGTAGGACATTGCCTCTCTCCCCTTCCAAGTTGAAATTGAGGATGCTGGATGGACCACAAAGCGACTCACCTGGGCTGTCATCCCACCTGCAGGAGACCAGCTGGGGCTGAAGCAGAGCCACCTTCTTCCCCTGTTCTCCCACAGTTGGATTTGGACACAAAGAGATGGGAGCTGGCTCAGCCAAAGCTCTGCCCACGGAGCAGGAAGGGAGAGGTTTAGAAGCTCATTCTCACAACAGAGGCAACACTCCTAGTCCCTGCATTATCCGGGACCGGTGGTAACTCATGGGGGGAAATGTGCCTTGGTGTGCTGGCCTTGAGAACATCCCTGCAGGGAGTAGAGCTGAGAGGAGACTCAGCAGGGGCCCTCTGGGGAAAAACTCACACCTGGGACTTGTTAAGTGGCACAGACTTCAGGGCTGGGGAAAAGAGCAGAAGGCAGAGAGCAAGGCTGACTAGCTTCATTCTGCATTGAAAGGTAGCTAGTCAGGAAGAGAAATCAGAATTCAGTTCTCACTATAGTTTGTAGCTGGTCTTTCAGAAATGTTTATAGCAGGTGTTCCGGAAATGAATCCAAGGGCGTTTTACAAAATGCAAGATGTTTAAATCCATCCTTACTTCCTTCCTTCCCTCCCTCCCTTCCTCCCCTTCCTTCATTCACTCCCCTTCCTTCATTCCCTCCCTCCTTCCTTCCTTCCCTCCCTCCCTTCCTCCCCTTCCTTCCTTCCCTCCCCTTCCTCCCTTCCCTCCCTCCCTCCCTCCTTCCTTCCTTCCCTCCCTCCCTCCTTCCTTCCCTCCTTCCCTCCCCTTCCTTCCTTCCTTCCTTCCCTCCCTCCCTCCCTCCTTCCTTCCTTCCCTCCGTCCTTCCCTCCCCAGCTAAATTAGTAAAGGCCATTCTTCTTGCTAAGACACACAGTTCAGCGCCTGATTGTATGCTGTATAATTTGGATTAGGGTTAAAGATTATACATTCGTGTCAGGTCCACCGTCAGGTCCTGCCATATTACAAAGGCCTAAGGCTTGACCTCACATCTTCTACCTAACCAACTAGATGAACCAGCCATGAGGTAGGAGAAGAACCTCATATGGGCTCCTGTGTTCCGCTGGTCTCAGTCTTTGTCTTCCTCCAGTTCTGCACCAGGCGTCCCTTATATAGCTTTGTCCCTCTGAGCTGCTTGGTGAACCATGGTTAATCGCTGGGATCTCTGAGCTGTCTCAGTTGTCCACTCTGTACAGTCAGGGAACACAAAGTCTCCATGGGACACACCACTAAAAATGGAAGCCATCGTTCCTTCATAAACTGGAGATATTTGTGAAAATTATTATGGGACCATCAGCTCATAAGGCGAACAAGCTCCATCTTAACCTGTCATAGGACACCTTGTATTTGTGATTGGTTTTTAATTGGGCAGGACATATCTCAATGTTTTCTCTTCTATATGCTCTGTGAGTGGATGAGATTTGTCTGACTCTATCCATCCATCCATCCCTCCCTCCCTCCCTCCCTCCATCCATCCATCCATCCATCCATCCATCCATCCATCCATCCATCCATCCCTCCCTCCCTCCTTCCCTCCCTCCCTCCCTCCCTCCCTCCCTCCCTCCATCCATCCATCTATCTATCTATCTATCTATCTATCTATCTATCTATCTATCTATCTATCTATCTATCTATCTATCTAGGAAGAGACTAGACTGCCATCTGTCAGAAATGGTGTGGAGTCTCCTGCTTGGGTGGGGGGTTGGACTAGATGACCTTTTCCTACAAGGTCCCTTCCAACTATGTTATTCTGCTCTACTCTACTCTACTTTACTCACCTTTACCCTACCCTACTCTACTCTATACCCTACTCTACTCTATTCTACTCTATACTTTACTCTATTCTACCCTACCCTACTCTACTCTATACCCTACTCTACTCTACTCTACTCTACCCTACCCTACCCTACTCTACTCTACTCTACTCTACTCTATTTTATTCTTTCTTTTCCCTCACAGTTGTCAGACAAATTTCAGCCATTCCCAGAGCGCACAGAAGAAGAAAAAGTGAGACACCTCCTGTCCAATGAAAAACCAATCACAAGAACAGCCTAAAAACCCAGAGACAAAATAAGCTTAAAGGCTCAGTATATTATCTGGGTTGCAACAACCGGCTGAGCCCTAAGCTCATTTTGACAGATGAGAGTCTCCCCCTGTGCTACCCTCATGTCCTCCTCCAAGTGAGGGAGGGGCCACTGAAATGCTTCTCAGGGACTCAGAAAATCAGGGCAAAACTTTCTCTTTTTCTGCCCAGATCATCCTGAATGGCTGCTAGGCAGCTGCAAGAACTTATGTCCTTTTCTCTGCCAGTGCAAATACTAGTGCTCCTGCTCCAGTGGGAGAGAAGCTCCCGGTGGAGTCTGGAGAAGCCTTGCTGATCCCTCTGCTCTGCACTCCTTCGCTTAGTGGATTTTTATTTTATTTATTCTTGGTAGTTTGCATCTGATTTTGCTCCTTCCGATGGGCCAGAAGGTCAAATAAATTTTGTCTAGGATGACTGGCCTCCTTTATTTGGCAAGTCTAAAGGTCCAAAACTCTGCATGACAAGATTTGACATTAAAGGTGGAGGGAGGGTGTCTCTTAAGAAGGACCAATCTGCGCTAGGCTGTCCCTTAATGCAGTTATTTTGTGGGGGAAATCAGTTTTCAGATTGTTTAGTAAAGAGGTCCCCAACCTGTGTGCCATGGCCTACTACCAGGACATGGCCTGCTGGCCACTGGGCCATGGAACAGGCTGGCCAGTGCATGCACAAGTGTGTGTGTATGCACTCACTCCCACCGCTGATGTGAAAATGGGGCGCCTCGTGGCAAAAACAGGGTGGTGCTAGTGTCACACAGGCATTTGCGTTGTGCATGCTCATAGCCCCACTTAATCCCACTTAGTTGTTGCAGATCAAGTGTGATTGAGGGAGAGATGATCTATCTGGTCTGAGTCTTGAAACCTGAAAATGTTTCCTTTTTGCCCAAGTGCCAAAGACCCCTCCTCAATTGGCTAACAGGGCTTCCCTTTTGTTACAGACAGGCAATTGGGTGTGGAGCGACAGATCCAGAACTGACTATCTAGTCTGGATGAAAGGCCGGCCTGATAACCACACGGAATTTGAAGACTGTGCTGAACTTGACCTGAGAACAAGTAAGATGTTGGGGAATCCATTGAGATCCATTTGGTCTCTCTTGGAACACTGCCAACTGATGACGTTGATTTAACTTATTGATTGGTTTAAAATATTTATATAGCTGCCCAGCTAATAATCAACTCCTCATCAAAAGCTGAGCCACATAAAAACCATAGTGAGATTATAAAACTCACAAATTAAAAACATTAAAACAACACACACCCAAAGGAACCCTGGCCCCAAGTCAAAGCACCAGCTACAGGGCGTTCCAGTGATCCGAACAGGAGGAGATCGTGGCCTGAGCAAGGCCCCTCGGTTCGAGGAGAGTGAGCCGTTGGTGCATTAAATGAACCTGTAAAAAGCCCCCTCCCACCTGTGGCTGCCCCTGCCCCCACATTCAGGAGTCACGAGTCCACGGTGATCCCTGCCACTCTTCTTAGTCGCACATTCCTTTCTATCCTTACAGCCAGGGGTGGGATTCAAATAGGTGAACAACCGGTTCTCTGTGTGGATGCCACTTCCGGAAGTCCGTTCTGGCCCTGGGCAACCCAAAATTAGCTCCCGGTTCTGCCGAAGTGGTGCGAACTGGCTGAATCCCACCACTGCCTACAGCCCTCCAGGCACTCAGCTAGCATCTCCACGACATGCCCTGTCTGGCTAGGGGTGGAGAGATATATAATTGGGTATCGTCAGCATACTGGTGATACCCAACCGCAACCCTGCAAAGGACCTCTGCTAGCAGATTCATGTAGAAGTTGGAGGTGAAAGGCTCAAAGCCCACCCCCACCCATATTACAGAGGCCAAGGGCTTGACCTCCCCAGTCCTCCCTAACAGCCTGGGTCAAACATGTCTACCCAGCACCTCTGAAGGGTCTGTCCAGCCAGAGTCAAACTCTAAGGGAAGTCAAGGGACTTTGTCTCACCAATGCCAGTAGTGAATCTACCAGGGCTCCCCTCATTCCTCCTGATCTAGGAGGGATCTGCTCACCTGAAAAAGGACTGCTGGTTTGCTACCTGAGGATGCACTGAGGGCAGAGAAGCAATTGTGCTTCGCCTCTCATGTCACCACAACGTGGAGCCTCATTTGGGCCTTTCCCCTGTTGAATGAAGGTGAATCTACCTTTCCCAGGATAACGTTGCAGGTTCTGATCCATGTCGGTCACCTGGACCAGGGACTTCATCTTCCAATCTGTCAGACATTCTGGTGAGAAGTACCCTGAGGATGGGCTTCAGATGAGTCCAAAAGCTCAGGAAGCTAAACCTCTGGTCAGGGTGACCAGCCAAGATTGGATCCTGCTTTCCTTGGTGTCTGGCTGGCTGGCTTCACTCTTTGCCTTCCTCCAGTTCCGCTCCAGGCGTCCCTTATGTTGCTTCCTCCCTCTGAGCTGCTTGGTGAACCATGGTTTATCCCTGGGATCTCTGAGCTGTCACAGTTGTCCACTCTGTAGAGTCAGGGAACACAAAGTCTCCATGGGACACACCATTAACAATGGAAGCCATCGTTCCTTCATAAACTGGGGATGTTTGTAAAACTTATTACGGGACCGTGAGCTCATAATAAGACAAACAAGCTCCATGAAATCCTCTCTGGGGACTCTGAGGGAGTCACAGCAACACTTTCTCTTTTGCTGCACAGATTATCAAAAATGGAAATATAAGAACTGTGATGTAATAGCTGCTTTTATCTGCAAGTGCTGCTTCTAGCGCCAATTTCTTCTGCTCCAGAGAGAGGGAAGCACCTGGTGAAGTCTGGAGAAGCAACGGAGCCCTGTCAAGACCTCTGCTCTGCATTCCATCGCTTAATGGAGTCTTTCTACAGCTTGCATCTGATTTTTCTCCTTCTGATGGGCTAGAAGGTCAAATAAAATCTGTCTAGCGTGACTAGTGTCATTTATTTGACAAAGCCAGAAGACTGTTGAGGTTTGAAGCTCAAGACCATCCATTGATGCTACGATGCTCTCTCGCATATTCATTTCACTTCAGATGGAGGATGGAGAATCTGCTGGACCTCAGTAACACTTTCCCGTCCCCTAAACTGATTTAGTTGGGTAGCTGGGATGACCTTTACTCCTTGGGTGACCCTGCAAGGAAGGTGGCAGGAAGGGAAGGAGAAGGATGGAGAGTGCAGTGTTGATGGCCAGCAACTAAGTCATTGATAGTTGCTTCCATGTACTGCTGGGCCCCTGTCTCTTAAGTCGCTGATAAGCTGGTGGTAAACCAGCACTCCTGTTGACTGACAAGGGGCACATTTCCCAGGCTTCAATCATTTCCCCAGCTATTTTTTTCCCTGCTCTACCAACAGTCTTAGCAATTGAATTTGAGTCCTTGTTTGGTGCAATGTGAGGCTATCAATGAGTTAGGGTCTCCTCGACTAACTGGCCAAAGTTTATATTCTGATCAGTACAATCCCATAGATTTGCAATGGGAAATGTTTTTCTTTTTGGTGTCTGGCATTTCCAAGCTGCCAGCCTCTCTTGATCTATGGGAGTTGTTTCCCTCCCTGTTTACTTGTTTTCTTCCACAGAAAGTAACCTGAGGGTCAGCAAGAATGGGTTGTGGGCGGGAGAAAAAGTAGGCAGTAACATCACAGGGATGACTGGTCTAGGGAGAAGAGGTGGGAGATAAGGGGTGGGCCACACTGGGAAGGGGGCCTGGGGTTAAGTGCTGGTGTCACCTTCCAGTCCCTGCCCTCACTCTGACTGCTTGGTCATCAGAGCTTGGAGGCCCCAGATTTCATCTCTGTCTGCTTAATGTTAGGTGAGTCTGCAATAAAACTCCCTCATCCATGAGCTGAGAGAGCCATCTCACATGAAAAGAAGGACTTGCTTCCTTGTTCCTTCCCCTCCTCTTCCTCTTCCTTGTTTTTCTTCCAAGGGGAAGAAGACAACCTTTGGTTGGTGGCCCAGGGTGTCAATGCTTTATGGTGCTCTCTCGATCAGTTGTTAACACTGAACTTGCCAACAACCAGCTAAACTGCTGCTCTGGGAATTTTGGATCTCCCTGTTCAGATCCCTGAGATCCTGTAGAAGTGGCGTCTTAGTTGGCTCTATCCACTCTAGGGAAGGAAGGAAGAAGTGTGGAGACTTTGTGTGGTGGATTGTGGTGGAATGTAGTCCAAAGTCACAACAGGGAGGGTTTCCATTCCAGAGGCAAAGAGAAAGTGGAGCTTGGAATATCTGATAGGCAGGAAGAGAGAAAGTCCCTAGCAGTTCACAGAATAAGTCTATACTTATTGGAGATATTTGAGTCTGGGTCTGGCAAGATTCTGTCTGCAGGCAAACAACAACAACAACAACAACAACAAATATTCAGAGGCATTTGCACGTGTTGCTCTCGATGTCCATCTCAGAATTTACCCATGTAAAAAAGATCTGTGCGTTTTGGGAATGTGGACAGTCGGAGAGAAGCAATGTGTTGGGTCATGGAGCATGGAGACCTTTGGCTTAAGAATGGATGGAGGTTCATTAATGAACAGGCCAGCATCTTTACCTATTCTCTGTGAAGCACTTTATAGTAACCAGCTTTATTACAATATTGTATTACAATTTAAAATCACATGACTGCACTGTATGAAATCCAAGGTTTTTTTAAATGAGAATTATTGAAGAGTAATGTGAATAAAATTAATAATAATTAAAAAAAGAGTGGATGGAGGTGTCAGGCCGTCTCTCTGGGCAGATGAAAAAGTGAGAATTTCATATGCAGCCACATCTTTCTCTGGCTTCTTAGAGAGGCCAAAACAGTCTCCTTCTTTGTACAAGTCAGAAAGTTATAAATCAATCAATCAATCTGATTAACCTCCGGGGAGTCAGGTTGTGGGCCCTTATTGTGTTCCAAATCTAGTGGCGCAAAGAAGCCTCTTCCAGGTTGTTAATCAGGACCAGAAACCCTGAAGTGAAGCAATCTCTCCCTCCCTCTGCCCTCCCCCGACAGAAATCCACCCCCCCTTTCCTGGCCTATAAATGCCTCCCTTCCCCTCGCAGGAGGAAAGCCTGGAGTTGGCTCTGAGCAGGCTGGCTATCCCAGGAGGCCGAGGGACAGGTGGGTGGGGCTCTCCCACCTGTGGGCACCTGACAGGTGAGGCCCCTGTGCCAGATCTCACCTGCCTGCCTGCCTGTCTCTCCACCTGAGGGGACCTGACAGGTGAGGCCCCTCTCTCCTGCCTGCCTGCCTCTCTCTCCACCTGAAGGGACCTCCCTGGGGGGGGCTGCAGGCGATGTCCAGATTGCAGCAGGGGATCTGCAGGAGGGTCCCCCAGGCAGGGAGCGAAGGATCTATTGGGGATCTCTGGGTGGGAAAGAGACCTATAGGAAAATCTCTCTCAGGGAAGACCCCCCCACCAGCCATTACACAGCAATGCAGGATCCCCCCCCCGACCCAACAAGGAAGCGGTTGCATGGCCAAGGCAGGGGAAACGGGGTCCAGCGTGGCAAAGGCAAAACTGGGAAACAAAATCTGGGACTCTCTGCTTGGTGCTGGGATGGATGTGGGGTCCCCTCCCTGAGGGGGCTTCCCCAGGGGTCCCTTCTCCCTCCTGCCCTCTCGGCTCTTCTCTGCAGGGAAGGAAGGAAGGAAGACCATGGTGCGATTTCTCTTTCTGAGCTTCGGCTTGCTGGTCGTGGCCGTCTCCCTAAGAG